>MNPL01003121.1:0-15354 GCA_002081605.1 Tropilaelaps mercedesae
ATATATATATATATATATATATATATATATAGAGCTGCTTCAGCGTCGTCTGAATGTATCGGTACAATTGCGGCGCCAGTTACAGCGAGCAAATGACTCACCACCTTTTCTTCGTCGGATAATTACAATAGAAAACAATGGCTAATTTTCAATTTCGACGTTTGTGTGTCGGCCATTAGAAATCTCGTCGCCGCTTGTAGCGATACCGCCGGCGAGTCCGCGTACAAATTCCACTCATCGCTTCTAACCAGTGGAGAGTTCGAAGGGCTCAGGACGCTGCGGATGTATGCGTCCGGATGGCACGGCGCGTCGGCCAACTACGACTTCAGGTTTACGCGATTTTACGAGGTAAAAATGTCCTCTGTTAGCATGTCTCACACATGGCTACGTTTGGGGAGTGAGTTTGGATCAGGCGCGAAGCAGATTGTTAGCGGCATCCTCCATTTCGTTATTTTCGTTCGCTAGGGAAATGCTACAGAGCCATCCTAATTTTAGCTTTCGTAGTCGAACCGCTAATGGCGTTCGTTTGAGTCGCCATTCGCGTCGCCGACCCTTCGACCGTATGCGAACGTCGTGCTACACCCTCCCGATCTAAGCGTCGGTTATTTGCTATTGCTACGCGTCCAAATAACGTCAGGTTCCATTGAACGACTATTCCGGTATTCCTTTGTTGAGTTTTTGTCAACGGTTCATGGCGCAGCGGCAACTTTTCGCCTCTGCCTACCGAAACTTCGCCCGGCCCGGCCGATAAAACGGACGGGCCGATCCGAAGTCGTTCTCTCCGTTCTGCAATAGGAAACGTCGTCTACGTGACGCGGCTCGTATAGTGCTATATAATATCTACGGTATGATCTACGCAGCGTAGAACTACCAACTGCCTGCATAACAGAGGTGCCGCTTAGTAAAGCTCAGTTGTATTTGTAACGCTTGCAGTTCGCCGTCGGTGCGTCGGTGTTTATTATTTCCGTAACAACGAAACGGTTGCGTCATGCGACAACCGCGATGTTCGTAGCGTCGACGAAAAAATTCAATTTCCGATCTACCTCAACTCGAGCTGGTTTTAGGAGCCACCCATCGCTTACCGCATCAAAATGACGAAACGCTCGCAACTCTCGTAATTAAGGATGACTTATTTCTGTAGTACTAATTAAATATTCAACCACGCTGGCTACATGCCAACGAAGTGCTCTGTTGTGAGCTTCACTCGTGATGGTTAATGTCCGCACCCTCTTCAGAAGTTCGTCCAAGACGAAAAATTACGCCACTAAAGGATTGCCTGAAAGGTAGCTGTCCTACGCACTGGCCACTCGACTTTTCGCACTTTTGGTCCATTTTCCCGTTTCGAAGCACGGGAAGCATGGCCTGACGAAATCGTCGTTTTTTTCCGCATTGATCCTGTGCGACAGGCGAAACGGCCACTGAAAAAATTGCTTTTGTCCTCCGATACAGACCTGGCAGACCGCTGCGGTCGACTGGGTATCGTCCACACGCCACAGTGGCCTGGAGCCACGGTTGGCGGACACGTCCCCAACTACGCCAGCCCCCGGGGGCCGTCCGTTGTTACAATACTTTTATATACACGGCGAGCCTCTTAAAATAACATATGGCGCGGTTAGGGAATTCGCGCACCTCAACGTTCATTTCGCAAACCTATTCTGTCGGATCCAGGACGGCTACACGACTCGGCTCCACGCGCCAGGACGAAGTGAAAGAGCCGCAGGTACGTGACGGCCATACGAACGGACTACGCACGCGCTAGCGTGCCAACGAGCAGTCGCTGACGGCGGAATCTATGCGACGCCGCTGCTGCGTGTGATTTGTTAGGAGCAATTATGACGGGGGCGAAACAGAGCCGGATCCATCGCAGGACTGGCCAAGGTGCCGCTCAGCTCGGACGCGTTTTCGGTGAAGGCGGAAAACGAAACGGGAACGAAAATTATTGCTGCTGCTTTTCGCGGGTGACACCGATGGTCGTCTCGTTTCGTCAACTGGCTATGGCGCCTTTCCCTCGATGTTTAAGGCACACGTGTCCTGCAGGCGTAGACGGCCTGGTTTTCCTCTACGTGAAGGAGGGATACAATTGGCGGCTCTGTGGACGAAAATGTGGACGAGATGAGGCAATCGACTCATTTCTTTTTGCTTACTGACAACATTATCGCTGGCTGCGCCAAGATGGCCTGAATTCGGAGTTACCTGACGACGGCGGCCGGGTTAGCACTGGGCCTGTTTCTGCTGGGAGATGAGGAGGACGAAGGTCCCCGAAGGACTCGGCTTCGGCCTGAAAACTATAAAGAGGAACGGAGAAAGTGGATGTGAACGTCTGGCTACGGAACAGTGCCGTCCCCACTGCCGAGAAGCCGGCAGCAGGAAAATGAGCTGTTCAGGTATCCGGGGTTAGGGCACACGGGGGTCGCCAGTGAGGAGTCAGCAGGGAGCAAAGCATGAAGACAAAAGGATGCCCGAGCAGGAACGACATAAAGTTGCCTTCTACAAAACCACCATGCTGTAGTTGCCGACCGGCTATCAACGGACGTCTTTGACGCGTTAGAGAAACTTTCATGGGGGCGTCGGTACTCGGAGAGAGCAAAACTGGACTTAGCGGTGTGGTGGGCCGGATGGCGAGCCACCAAAGCAGCCCGTGTCGAGCTTTTGTTTGTTAAAGAACTTCTTTCCTTGGTTTTGCTCTTCCACAATGATCCATGCGAGAAATTCCCTAGAGGTGGTTGTGTCTGCGCTTGGATCCTTTACAGAAGAGGCTTCTGCAGAACGCGGCCGATACAGCGCTGCTGTTCGAGCCGAGAGTGCCCAATCTCCGTGTACGCGTGGGCCCCTTCTGTAAGTTTGCTCCAAAAGCAGGTACACATCAACGGTTAAGCCGTTGAAAATATCGACAATTTTGTCCTGGAACGCCCGCCGCGATTTCGGCCGTCAGTGGACCGCGCTAAAGAGTCGTTCCGGAAAAGAAGCGCAAGTTTTCAGTGGGGGGAAAAAAGTAACGCTAGATTCGTGGAATTCGTCGCGCCGGGCGCACCGATTTTCCCTTTCCAACTCATCACAGCCGAATCGAAAACTGTGAGGGAACAATTAGCGGAAACAGTACCTTGTACGAATCAAACTTTTTTGACTAGATAAAGATGTAAAATCACTACTGGCAGCAGCGTCACAGTGTGCGTTGTTAACGAGCTCATATACACACAGCTAACAAGTTCTGGTAGAAGCCTGTAAAACAATTCTGGCAGGAACCCATAAAAATAATTCTGGCAGAAAGCCGTGAAGTGACAACAGCACATTTGAGCTTGTCCTGCTTCGTGCGTTTGCATTATGAAGATAGTGGCTTCGGAGAACCGCAATTCCAACAAATTGTCCGACGAGACAGTAGCGTCGTGATTAAATACTTTGTTAGATGTTCTGCTTAGCCACGTTCGTTGTGATCGGCGTTAGCTAGAACGGAGCGCATGAAGACGCATTAGCCGGGACTCAAATACTTGGAATACGAATGTTCGTCGATATATTTATTTAAATAGTAACATTTTATTCAACTCAAATCATACCACGTGGGAAAGAACAATTTGGACCACTATAGCAACCGCTTTGCGGTCTCGTTCCATATCGGTCGTCTCCTCTGGTCCAAAGCTCTGAAAAAACGCTCTTTCCAACATAAACCTTCTATAGACTCGAACGCGGACGGCTCCTGAGTACGAGTTGGCTCCTAAATTCCTCAGCCGCGTTACGCCTGCCAGATCAGACTGCGGTTTTTGCAGCAGACGGAGGTTTTCATAGTTTTCGGAGCACGCAACACGTTAGTCGTTTCGCGAAAGGGAACTCTATCTATCTCGGATTTACTATTCGTCTATAGCCTAAATATGAATCAGTCGCTTGATCTGTCTCGCCTAAAACGTGTTTCGGTCGTCTGGCGGACTCAATGTAATCCATAACTACGGAGAGCTGAAGTTTCATTTTCCAACAGTGAAGTACCTTCGAAGCGGGTAACTTGAAAAAAAAATGTCCGAACAAAATCGGAGCACATGGATCTGAATTAGGCGGAAGAACAGCGAATCTGAAAAATGTCGAAATTCCCCTGAGCAGAGAAAACAAGTTGTCATGATCAAGAAGAGAATGCATTACCAAACAAAGAGCGGTGCCCACGACTCAGGAGAGGTTTCAACAGCGAATTTTGTCGCATCCTACAATGAGGAACGTACATTCCTAATTGGAACTTCGTACAAAACTTTAAGCCACCGCTGGCCCCCCTGAAATGTGTCCGGTCCTAGTTTGTGGGGGTGGTTTGTTTTGGCGCTCGCGACTCCTGCCGAATCCTGCTTCAATTCGTCTACGTCGTCGATGTGAGAGAGCAGAGATTACAGAAGGTCCCATACAGAAGGACGACATTCGTCCAAATCTAATGAGTCACTTGGTCAACATATCACAAGGGAGAAGAACGCTTTCGACGTCGTCCAAGCGGCCTATCCTGATCTAAGCGAAAAGCACCATCCGTAAGCTCCTGTATGAGGGCTCGGCCCAGCTGAAATGCGTAGTAGACCCGCAATCGCGTTTTTCCGTTCGTACCGGAACAGAAGTTTTTGTTTCCACGCAAGCCTTAGGGACGCATACGCGGCCATGTACTTTGATGGGTTGTGTTTGCAGCGCGAGCTTTTTCCACAAGGTCATCGAGGGCGTTGTACGGCGGCCGTAGGGCGTCCACCTCTGACAAGCGACACTCAAGGAAAAAAGTTGGCGTGTCGGTGAAAGGCGACAATGGAGTGCATTAGCTGACTTCCGCTGCCACCGCGGCGGATATAGACTGACGGGAATCGGCCGCCGGGCTGAGGAGAAAAGCGGGAAACACGGAGGCAAAAAAATAAAAGCAGTGTAATATCGAATACCCTATGGCATTCGCTGTAATTCGATCTTGCTTAACGGCAGGCCTCGAGGGGCCACCGTGGGGGTGTCGGTCTAGCGAGGTGGCAAACAGGACATTCGTAAAGTTTCGCCACGCACAAGTTCAACGTTCGCTATCGACTGGATCGCCTTCTGCTGAAACTGAGCGTCACTTGATCGTCGCTAACATCAAGCACAAGCTGGAGTAGTATCTGTGCTCTAGAACGAGTGCCCTATCGGGAGTGGGCGAGAGGAGGGCCTGCCGAATTTCGGAGGTTTGCCTTTTTGGTGGGGGTTCACGTCCATGGCTTTCGTCCTGCTTTCGGGTGAATCGACGCCCGACGAAAGGCAAAGGACGGCAGCACTTGAGGGGCAGGCTCGGGTACGGTCAGATGTATCTGCTTTTTTTCGGGATTTCAGGAAAACTTGGTGGCCGAACCCCCAGATGGACGACGCAGTTGAACGGGTCGAATCGTCCATTTCGTGGGTTTGGCAATGATAGCGTAGGATGATACGACCGCGGCAGGAGGACGGCAAGTTTAAACCGTCACGCACGTATGTGCTTCACGTGTACAGGACGTCGATCCAAATGCAATCAGCTTCACGTCACTAGCAGCTCTGAAGGGGAGATCGACGGCGCATTCGTCGAATTATTTATGAATTTTCGTTAGATGCATCCGCTGCATCGTAAACCCGAAGTGCCCGTGATGGCAGCCGATCTTTCGTGGTCCTCTCAAAGCTTTTCGTCAGTGACAGATACGGGTTTGTACCCTCGGCATCAACTGCGCCTCAAGTGCATCCAGAAAAGCGCCAATGTGAAACGCAGAACGAACGCTCGCCGTGGCAGAAGCGAGTGCGTGCCAGCCCTAGGCTCGCAGTTAACATGCAAATCACACACACACGCACGCACGCACGCACGCACGCACGCACAATCCGGGCTTTTCATGGGGGAGGTTCCCTGCTCGTACGTTTGCCTCTTCGGCCGGCATCCGTATCTTTGTGTTACCCAACACAGGAATAGACATCACTAACGGCTGCCGTTGCCTGATATGGCTGTAATCCGGTCGGTGGCGATTAGCATGGTATTTTCTCTCTGTGTATGTACCTACAGTTGCTCGAAACAATGAGACGAACAGCTTTGACCGTGTAGCGGGCAGAGTCCCGGGAGAGTTTGGCTATGGCAGCTTTTGGAGGTCGTCGTTCGGATTCTAGCTAGGCGTTTTTATAAGGATGGTGTTGATAAGCTGAAGTCAAGGACGGGCGTTAGGTGAGAAAGCCACAGTTCATCATTGACCACCAGCATGATACTAGAAAATGGAATTTCCAATAATGTTCAATAGACGACGTTTCGCCCTTTGATGGCCGTTCTTGTAAACATTATTCTGAAATCTCTGCTCGTGTAAAAGGTGACATGACAGCAAGACCAGAAAATATATTTAAGCCGAATGAGATAATAATAATATAAAATGTTCTACGATTATACTAATGGCATGTGAGTCAGTCAGGAGTGGAGTAGTTTTCTAAGGTGATATCCAAACAGTGCCAAAACCCAAAATGGTGTTCCCGTTCGCAGGGGAAGCCAAAACAAATCATCAGGTATTTAGCTGATCTGCAACTCCAAATAGAGCCAGTTCCTCATGACGGATGACGTTTCTTTGGTATGATATTAGTCGAATAAAATCAGAGTCTAGGAAGATTCTCGCTAGCGGCGCATGTGTGCTCTTCCAAAAAGCGGCCCTCAAGGGCAAACAGTTCCACTGTATTTTGCGTTGTTCGCTTATTCGGGTGAATATTGAGGGTTCCCACCACTAAAAAGTCTATAAGGGACGCTTGCGCTATGCGTCCTCGAATAGCCGACTCCAGCCTGCTTTTCGTCTATGTGATAGAAGTGGACGGCCACTGCTGCAAAAACTTACACAGTCAACTGTTAGCGAGAAGATTATTGCGGGGAAGAGGCCATATAGATCAGCGTACGCAAGCCCTAAACGGCAGGCGCCGTTCCTTTCACCACCCTAGGGGGGGGCAGGCGGCGGTCGGCCTTCAGGGCGGATAAACTGTACTAGACGACACTCGGTCCCCTGACTAGGCTAACTGGCCTAGCGATCCAATGGAGGGGAGCTTTTAAGGACTGCGTGTACGGGAAGCAGGCCCAAGGTCACAGAGCGAACGCAATACCACAGAGGAGGCGACCTTTGACGAAAGAACCGCCTGCTATCGGGACCTGAGCATCGTCAGACCAGTGCTACGAAGATGTAAACTCTGTGCAAATAGCCCGCTTCTGAATGCGTGGGCTGTTTGAAATTTAAGGGCGAAGCTAATAAAAATGAGTGGCGTTAACGAAAATAAATAGAGGACATCTACATTCATCGGACGGACATCAAAGGTTGAGTTATCCTGTTCGTTCTTATCACATGGGCATACCACTAGGCCTGGCTTAATGTGACGCTCTATCAACCACAGAGCTGTATCTCCAAGGAAATCTCTGCCAAATAGAAATCTAGCTTGTCGAGGCACTGCTAGGGACTTAAAAATGAACTTGAGTTGGCTGTGACTCGACTTGTGAACGATTTGTGCTGCGTTAGCTTCCTCTGTTATTCCACTGACTCTCGAATATCTCGATAATCCTGTATCTCGGTAACATTGTACCGACGTTTCTACGGCGGAATGGACCACAGACGAGGTTCGAAGTATTACTGTTCAGCGATTCAGCTGTTGCTCCGACTAAGGGAAGTAAAAGTAGATTTAGTGGTATAGATTCGTATAAATTATGCACTTGATTTCTCCATTATGTATGGCCTATCTTGGCGAGGTTTCTGTCCTCAAAGAAAACTAAATTGGTCAGCATTTCGACGCGAAGTACGTTCGTTCTCATGGAATTTTTTCCGAGAGGGACCTAGCGATTGTCAAACCCCCCAAGAAAGGTCGATATAAGACACTTGATAGGTCGTCAGCGCGTTTCGTTCCTATCTAACTAGAGTTCCTCCTCATCAGTTACCTCCTGTTCGCGAAATCCTTTTAGTTAGGAGAGCTCAGGTGTAACATCGTCACCTATCTCTTAACGTCTACCGAATTGAACGGCGTATGAGCAATACAATGCCTTGTATCCGAAACGAAGCCAGTTCCGGGCGACAAACAGCCGTTTTCGACGTTCTACCGTTGCGCCGTCATTTCGCTAACCACCAGTTTAACTCTACTAAGCTAACTTCACGAGCCACTGCAGTAGATTAGTGTTAGGTACATGTGTTTTGCTTGTGGACGAAAAACAAATCGACGTACGAGCTCTTTTTCCCGACGGATGTTTGTTCGCTGACATCTGCTTCCGATGCCTGGAGAATTCGCCATGTTCTCACGGCATTCATTTGCGACCGTTCAACGGTCGTGGAGGCAGATACAGGCCCAATCCTTCGTCGGATCGTTGCCTTTTCTGGTTGTATTAAGTACGGTCGGGGGGCAACGTTGTACAACCTCAAGGTCAATACAGAAGACGGCTCCAATTGCGAAGACGTGCTCACGTTAGTGTGCGTCGGAACAACCGGAAGCTTGAAGGTGCTGAATCCGACAAGGAACAAGGACTGGGTTAACAATAGCGCCCGTTGCGGTGACAGAGTCGAATCTGCCTGCTGTCCTGCCCCCTTTCGCTGAACGGGTAGCTGAGGATATCAGCTGGATCCGGTCTTCGGTCGAGATTTTGCTAGCATTTAAGAAAACTAGAACTCGCGACTTCATCTCGAAACTAAAAGTTGAAAACGACGTAGGAGAAGACCTAGCAATAGTACGCATTCACTTAGGGTAGAATAGAGCAGGAAGCCTCTTTCCAGAGATCAGTCAGGTCAGCACATCGAGGTATTTCGGCAAGAGAAGATAACTGGCCCCGTTCGGTCCCAGCGTCTATCATCGAATTCGGGGACCATCTAAGTGCCATACTGCAGGGGGAAATGCGTTAGTGAGTGTATCGATAAAATCGATGCGGCCGTGAACAGATACCGGTGGCCCTCGTCGTCATGAGCCGATATTATCGGTATGTAATTATTGGCTTGGCGCCTCATCGGTTGTCGAGAATCAAATGGATTATTGTTTTATTACTAAGATGCTCGCCTCATTGATAAAACAGCTTTGGAACGAGCTGCTTTCATGGTTTGGGCAAACGTTACTAGCTTCGGGATGTCCAAAATGCGCGGTATATACATTTGCAACAGTTGCATCGGCGTTTTTGTCACACACGGCTTATGAAACAATGTAGCACTAAGCCACTTTGGGTAAAGCTGAAATTCCCCTTTCTTGTGTAACTACTGTCATAGGGGATTAACCAATGACCTGTCTCTTTGAAGTGATCTAATGTATTGATTCCTGCGCAGCCCCATACATCGCCTGCCATAACACGATTCGTAACATAGCAATGCCTTGCAAAAACAGACTATGTATACGCAAAAGAATTATTTTGCTTTTTTTTTCATATAAATAGATGGACTAATAGTGCTCGCGAAGTGGTGTGGGTTTCATGTAATGCGCCCGAGGAAATTCTTGTTTACTACGTCTGCCTTGCGCTAGTGGAGAGAAAATAGAGAGATGATGTTTGTCTAATGTTATGCGCTTCGTTCCTTCTAGGTGGTGCTGGTTAGCCTAGCTTGGCTCTCTGTATCCAGTTTGGCCGGATGGCTACGTGAGCAGGTATGCGACGCTGTAACAACGGCCTCCTGTGCATTGGAAACCAACAGCCTATCGCGAACCGTAGGAGTGCGCTGTAATTACCTTTCGTTCGTCTTAGTTTACTTCAATTACACGTCGGCTGTCGCGTTTGAAAAGGGACACGAACCGAGCAGTCGGATGGAGGAAAGTGCGGGTTGACAATATACGGCGGCCGGGTCGTCGATGCAGCCACCCGGCCGCATCGAAGACGCAAACGCCCCTCCGAACGATACAGGCAAGTGAGGAAAGTCGTTACAATAACGGCCAGTTTGTCTTCGGGCTCCGCATGTTCAGCCTTTCTTTCTCTTTGGTGTCGGCAACTTAGGCCAGCCATCAGCCTTGTCGAGCAGGGACATTTTGTGACGTTCCCATCAATGGCTCGATGGGCGGCTGCATGTGTGTGAGATGGGCACGTGGAGAAGAGATACGACGAAAACACACGAGGCGGGAGCTGGGAGAGAGGTAAGCATCTGACATCTAACGGGGAAAATTCAACAGCGACGAAAACGATATCTGTCGTATTCGAATGCCCTGTGTTTGTGGACTTCGTGGTGTAGGGTTCCCTATGCGGCAGGTCGCACTCGAAAGGAAAAGCCTTCGTTACACTAAACCCGGCTTCTGTCTCCTCTAGTTCAAACGGATCGCTCAGTCGGCATATCAACATTGTACGGGCAGCGCTGGTGTCATGCGAACTGCGAGACACAGAGGAATCGCTATCTTTGGGGTAACGTCGATTGGATCCCGGGTTCTCTACCGTCAGAGAGCGGTTTATCGGGGAAAAGGTCGATCAGATCAAAGGCGGCATCAGATAAGAAATTCTCGGGCTACTGATGAAACCAATCACAAGTGTGCGATGCTTCTCATGGATTTGTTCTTCGATTTGGTGGGGCGCTCGTAAGACACCAAACATCTTCGCATTGAAGCTTCGACTATTCCCTTCGAAAAAGTTGCCCTTAGCGTATTTTCTGTCCTCGAGCTACTGGTTTTGCGTGCGGACAGAACGGGTAGACCCGTTGAATGGTCCGTCGGGTAAAATGTGTCCCTCTCTATGGCGAAATCATCGAGGTACTGTAACCCGAAAACATCATCACTTTTAGTATTACATGGGAAAACCTGTATCCGTATCAGTAAACATTACTCGGTACCAAATCATTTATATTAAAGCGACGTGTACGTGTACGACTGATTCATTTGATTACATCTCTTGTAAAGCTCCTGGAGATAGCAGGATGGCAAAGCCATATTTCACCATGCAGAGTAACTCGGTTTAATGCTTGACAAGTATTTTACGGGTAAAGTTTTTCTTAACCTACTCATCTGAACCTACCAACAACGAACACGAACGGGTACCCTCTAAGGACATCTTCCTTCGAAAGAGCTACGCACAATAAGAGAACAGAGAAGGAGGTAGGTAGGACACAGGGGAGAACTGTACGAGGATTACGGAGCTAGCGTTACGTAAGGCTATTGTAACGCCGACAACCGACTGAACCCGCGGAGGAGCACCCGTAGACATAACAACGGTGTTACGCAACGCCTAAGGGGACAGCACAACCGGATGGTGTCCGAAGAGGCGGCAAAGTTTCCACATAGGCATCTTCCATACGTCTCACACGATTCTACTTCAATCGAACGTTCGTACGGTTCTCTGTCGAAAACAAGAACATACACAGCTAGTCACTTTGAAACGTGTCAAATGTGAGCGAATTTTGTGCCTAGTGAACGCTGCGGGCGTGGGCCTCGGACCTCGCAGTCTGGGAACAGACATGTCCAACGTCACGTTCACACACTGAAACGTCACGTTTGGCTTGTTTATCACGCCTTCCAGTTCTGAATCTGAATTTCAAAGACGCGAATATCGAGTTCGCTGACAGAGGGCGGTCGAGTGCAACATGTCGCTGCCAATTCAGCTCATTAATGCGGCAGATATGGTCGCACTGACCCTGCCAAGTGTGTGGCTTCGGTGTTATTCACCTACACGCAATGTTACCTCGCCAAAGTGCGTTTTCTCGTACCATGCCATGTACGAGAGCTCTATCTCTATGTTTCTCTATCACTCTGTTTTCGAATCTCTGTCTGCTTCAGAGAACACACAGCACATCCTGTCACGCACTCGCGTACAGATGGGCGGCGTGCCGGGAAGAGGAACTCCGTAGCCCTTGCTCAATTCCAGTGCTACACTGCAACGAACATGAACAAGACCGATGTACGTTATAGTCGTAATGGATTCTGGTGTGTGACTTGCTTGTCGATGTGCCGTAAGGACACACACAATGCTATCTATCGGGCGGGCGGCAAGTTGGGCCTTGTCCGTCTCGCCTCGGTGAACTCCTCTGATGACTCCACCGCTGACCTGGAGAAAGGCGGCGATGCACCATGCGGGCCTTCTGCGAGCAGAACCAAGTCCATGGGCTTCTCGGCTTGAGTAGGGTTTGTCTTATGGCGGGAAAAAAAATCGAAACAGTCAACACAGTGCTTTAGATGGAGGCCGACGGGATGTCGCTTCGGGGCAAAGCTGCCATCTGGTACAGAATGCGGATCAACTGGCGCCCAGTGTGGGCTCCGGCCAGGGAGGCAAATGTTAAAATTCAAGTCCTTACAAGGACTCTTCGCCTGTCCAGCTTGGTAGGAGCTCGCATCGGACCTGTACTGCCTAAGTAATAAAGGAACATGTCGACTTTTTCTAAAGAGCAGCTCCTGATTGCTAGGTGGGGATGGCTAGCGATAAAGCCAGAAAAGACGCATGTGGAAATCGCCCGTCAGGTGCTTATCTGAAACCTGGGGGCGATGGCCTCGGCGTGGAGGAATTTTAATCAGAGCCTGTCAGAGCGCTCCCACCACCTCTACTCCGCGCCACACGATTATATTCGGACTTGAGTAAAGTTTTACAAAGCACATTTCTCGTTGTTCGGCGCGATAGCGATGACATGGGGGTTCGCGCGCTGTCGACAAAAGCGGCTGATCACATATGCACATGCGGATGCTGAAATATTGGCGGAAACACTTCGAAACGAAAGCCGACTAGGCTTAGAATCAAGGCTGGTGTTTATCGTCGAAGCTTCTGATAGGGTGTCGCCATTCATTTTTATTAGTCGTCGAAGAAGCGATGGTGACCTCGTCGCCGAAAGCCGAGCGATATCTGGCGTTGACGTCTCACGGTCGCGCAAACGCTTAGGCAGAGCCACAATTGTCGGGGGCACAAAGTTCCGAGTCGAGGTAATTTTTCCTGGTTCGAGATCAGCAAGTAGGCGTCTTTGTCGTTGTGGCTAACGAAGGAGACTCATTGTAAGACGGAAACGCATCTGAAGGTAGGAAATTTTCTGAATTCGTCCCTCACTCCGCCGTAATTAACTATACCGTAAAACACGATTACTTTTTTTCGAATTGCGACAGAGAAATGCTGACGCGCGCCCCCCATGGCGTCAGACTACCTGCCAGGCTAGTGTGGGCTCATGCAGAATTCGATGACTTTTATCAAGACTGAAACGCCATAAGAAGATTTTCGTCAATGGATTACGTCCACTTCAACGACACCAACATGCCGTTGACACTCGAGGACATCTAAAAGGACAGCGCCGTCCACGAGGTTGCTAAAGAGATTTCGATTAGCGCTGAGTCTACGAACTGCCCGAAATCGGTCTGTGTGCGTAAATAACTAATATCTTTTAAGCGGTAGCCAACTGAGTCCCGAAATGCTTTACTCCTCGTGATAAGTTTTTCTATCATCAGCAGTCTGAAGTATTTCACGTTGGCTGTCTCAGATCTTTCATCGGAGTAAACGCTCGCGCTACCTCCTGGTTCGTCTTGTTGTTTCTGCTTGTTATTGTTCGGCCTTCCCACTCGTTGGTGAGCACAAGCCGAAGGTGGAGCTACCGGAACTCGAAAAAATACGGCGGTCGTTTCAGCAAGATCTAACTTTCCCAGTTTGTCGCCTAGCTACATCATATCGAGTATCCATAATATCAGTGAACGTATACGGCTCTATCTGGCCAGCAATGGACGTGCCACGTATGGGCTGAATTGCTACAATTACAACTGCAGTATCTGCCGGAGAGCGTACAATGAGGGTATGTTCCCGTCAAGAGGACCAGCAGACAAATCAGAGGCGAAGATCTGACGTCTAGTGCAAGTTTCCCCGTTATTCGAAAACATCTGGCCGGCTGTACCAAGATTCGCGTTGTTTGAGTTTTCCAACTGTAATGGACTGGCTGCTTTATTAATGGATAAATATCACCGTCAACATGTCAAGGATT
This sequence comes from Tropilaelaps mercedesae, assembly GCA_002081605.1. Taxonomy (NCBI): domain Eukaryota; kingdom Metazoa; phylum Arthropoda; class Arachnida; order Mesostigmata; family Laelapidae; genus Tropilaelaps; species Tropilaelaps mercedesae. The sequence goes on from MNPL01003121.1 coordinate 13,818, forward strand.
CGACATCGATGCCTTGCAAGGATCGAAGGAACATTACGGATCCGTCGTATTTGAGCCTCCTCTTTCGAAACTTCGATCTTCAGAACACGGCCGGGCTTTGCGTCTCACTCGTCGTTGCTTAGCTTTGCGTTGCATGTAGCGGAATTATTCTGAGTCTGAACGCACGCCTCAGGCTACGGTTGTCGCTGAAACTGCTCCATTCACCAGGACGGCTTTGGGTGTATAGCGACACAGAATCTTTGCTTTGCCTGAGCGTACGTCGAGCGCGTATCCATCACATGCCTCCGGGGTCACGCGTCACCGCCATATTCGCGTTCCGGGGGCAAACGTCAAAGTCGACAATTATGAAGAACAAAGGATAGCGACTTTGTAAGCATACAGCGAAAATGGCGAAAGGCGATTCGCGTCTGACGCTCGTCAGATATATTCCAGCACTCATTAGATTATACACATGCATGTACAGAAAGCTAATGGGTTACACAACGTACATGCAATAGTCATATAATTAGCAAAAATCAGTCGTGCTTATTGCAGCAGGCCTTTTCCTGAGTGTCTTTAGCATCGCGAACTTCAAATTCAAACTTTTAATTCATCAGTTCCGCCGGCCACCTGAGGTCTATGGCAGTACAGTGTTCGTTTCGTAAACCGACTCTGTCGAAAGAAGATATACGAATAGGAAGATCGCCTATTAAGCGGTTAGCGCTAATGAAAAGCGGGCTTCTGCTATTCTATGAATGGCAGAAACTCGTTCAGAAGGGTCCCTCATCTGTAGACTCGCTTAGTCTGACCCTCAGGCGTCGGTCCGACGCATAAACATCTGCACAGGACTCTATAACCTCAACACTCAGTGGGGTCTGGAGGAGGACAACGGTAACTTTACCCCGTCGCAGCTCCCCTATATCTCCCTTACACCTACTCCGAACTCTATGTAGAGGCATTTGTTGTTTACAAACTCCGTTGTCGTTGTCAGAAGCATGCGGTTGGATAACGTCAAGGCGGGCAATTTTCGCAGACACCTCGAACACTAATACACACACACCCGACCCTATATAGAGCACTTTCCGTCCGCAGCCCTTAGAAAGCGCGACCAACGGCAACGTAAACAGCAGAATCCTGGTTAGGCATTCGTTATGTTACCGAAATCGCTCATTCGTGAGTGTTTTTGCCTCTCTCGTTAGGTCAGACATGTACAAGGCTGTGCAGGGCGCTGTGCCATCTGGACTTCATCACCTTTGAAGGCGATATGGCCTTAGCCTTGCCAAGGAGATAGAGGTGCTACCCTAGTCAAGCCTCTAGTAATAAGTGGGGCTACGCCTGTTTCGTACGCTTGAATTTCGGCTCAATTCTAGCTAGCCGCCCGACAGCAAAGGCCGCCCGACAGCAACGGCCGCCCGACAGCAACGGCCGCCTGACAGCAACGGCCGCCCGACAGCAACGGCCGCCCGACAGCAACGGCCGCCCGACAGCAGCGGCCGCCCGACAGCAACGAACCATGTGAATGGGTTCGCTTTGTGCGCAGCTGAATGCCGGATAGAAA
>MNPL01003124.1:0-21474 GCA_002081605.1 Tropilaelaps mercedesae
TATATATATATATATATATATATATATATATATATATGTGTGTGTGTGTGTGTAACCCTTAGTACGCGTTTTTTGAATATGTAGAGTCTAATGGGAAACTCTGATATTTTTTGAGCGAATTTTTTGAAAACACATTTTGCCGCATTGATATTTTTCAATTTTATTTAGCAAAAAATAACGTATTTTAACTACACAGACCTCCCTTCCCTCATGAACTAATCTCACCGCTGTCACCGATTCACACCGACTTTTCCTTATTTTGACGGACTCGACAGCAGAGTTCTGCGCCTCGCTAAAGTGTAACACGTTGTCAGGCTCTGCTATTTTTGTGATTCGTTTCGTTAAATTTGACAGGTCAGTTCGTTTTTTGCGTTGCCGACTGTAGTTTCTGTTCTTACCGCTGTCATAGTTGTTGGTACTGTTACTGGCGTTGTGACAGAATCGCAGCGGCAGTTGTGATCCATCCTAAGTGGATCGCGTACCACGGCGTAATGTTGCTGACGAACGGTTCGGTAGTCTAGTGAGCCTTGCCGGTCCCTCCATCGCTCCCAAGCTCCGTGCCCGGAGTCTGGGAACCAAAACGTCTACGGCAAACCCAGCAAGTTTCGGACTTATGAGCTCTGAAGATGTCTTCTGTGCAGCATACTGGCGACTCCTCCCTATGACACCATTTCCTTCAGGCTGAAGATGAAGAACTCTCCAAGGAAGTACACGATGGTGAGGCAACAGGGACTGGACTGAATCAGCCGTTTTTGCTTTTTTCTTTATTATTGTATAGGAATCGCGGCTGTCGCGGCTGCCTCACTTTAGCCGTGGATGACTCGATAGTACCAATGAGAGAAGCCAGTGCACAACAAGCATTGTGAGTAGCCGAATGGAACGTCGCTTAACGAGACCTAGTCATCGTTTCTGCCTATATGAAGTTCGATTAGTGAAGTCCTTCGGTTATGTTTGATGTGAAGTGTTGAGAGAATTTTAGAATCTCGCGTGCATACACTTATGGCGAATAATGAAAGGCATTGATTTGAATCCCTAGAATCTGCACTAAAAGTCACTTAAGCTAAATGCAGAAGTTAGAGAAGTACTACATAAGCTATGTTCTTCTTTGAAATAAACTTGGCAAGAGTAGAGCTTAGGTTCGTTATAGCCAAGAGAAGAGCTAAGAAAGTGACAAAGGCATATCTAATGAGGGTTTAGTTTTACAACCATGTTCCTTGCAGAAAGCAGTCTATTATATGTGACCGACCCTTGACCGATTATTACTACTGGACTTTGCAAAATTCGCATATTTGCATTGTTCATAAATAAAAGACCGGTTCTATTAATCTTTGCTCCCTGTGTATGACTGTCCGTTGCAACAGATCATTTATTTTACCTATTTAGTAATTAGATCAGCTCATTCTGCGCGCACTTGACCAAAAATATTATCGTAGCTGCCTCCGAGTTAACGTAAAGCTGTTATGTTTATTCGGAAAGTGATGCATTTTGGCAGGTAGTTACGGCTAATCCAATAAACAAATTTTAACAGAAAACCGGAAGGGCGCTGCTTGTGTTACGCTGCCGAATTATAAGTAGAATATGAATAATCCATCATGAAATACGTGCTCTAACACACGTCTTTGATCTATATCCCGCGGAGCGTGTTATTGGTACGTAGTCCCTTAGGGCATTTAGAGTTCTCTGTGTTTGAAGCCAAAAGTTTTACAACTCTTAAATTGGCTTCCATAGATTCTCCTGATTTAAACAACCACAACAGGGTATGTTACAGAGGTTCAAACTGTGCAAACGGCGTACAGAAAAAATGCGTACAGACGAATTCTACGGCACGGTGGAGGTTGTGCCCGCACTTTAGACAAGTTTGTTCTCAATTTAATTGTGTGCTAGTCAGCCTAACTTAAGATTATCACGCAGCAGGTGAACTCATGACGACGAAGCAATCTCGATGAAATTATTACTAATACAAGCCACGTTACCACGCTGAGTTTATATAAAAAAAAACGCCTCTTAAGTGTTCTATTGAATTGCAACTGAAAAGTGGACTTTATAATAGACGTGTCTTTTTTCAGCTAACCGTCAACGCCTTTCCGTTATGCCAAGCCCTGGTATCACTTTCGGCATTCTCGGTATTTGATATGTCGAGGGCCCATCTCGTACAGTACCTTGCGGCTCTTGGTATATCTTGATCTTACTAAAATGCCGCCTGTCGAAGAGTCCTCAATGAGATTTAGTTTTTTCAACTATGGTTAACTGCTGCACTTCATGTGGCACCGAGGCGATTTACGGGAATTATCTGAGCCTCCCACAAATTTATATGACAGCATGGAAATCTCAGCCATATACGAATAATATGCCAATCTCAAACTTGTGTGGTTTGTGATTGCACAGCAACGGACGCTTCCTGGAACGCACGTTAGATGCCCAAGCAACAAATGTTATAAATCCTATCTGTGTCTCTCTTGTCTAAGGCCGATAAGTTTGCTAAAAAATCGAGGAAAATGTTTTACGATGTTTGGTATAGTCGGAGAAGTATACATTCTTGTGTGCCAATATGCTGTAAAAATGTATTCATTGACAAAACGGTATTTTTACTGTTGGTGTGTAATATACCTTCCCGCGTGTGTGTGTGCTACAAAGGAAACCCACGATTCGAATTGTGAATAGGAGGGCAAGCTCAAAGTTTAGGCAAAACGTTGTTCACAAACGCACGTGTCCTTCCCACAAAACCTGCCCGGGGCTGATGTTCAGCATTTGAAGCAGCAAGGTGCTCTGCTACATGTTACCCACGCCACTATCGACTGTCTGGGTTTAGTTTCAAGTTCCTCTCACTTTTCGTGCCTTCTCTGCTTTGGCGTCGGGCGTCAAAGGAATCTCGTCGTCAAAAACGTTACCAACTGCGAATAAGAAGTGCATCCTCTCTCATCTTCCTCCTCTGTCTGATATTCAGCAACGGTTTGGTTCAGTTCTCGTAACAATAGTTCCACTCGCAGGGTCTACAACAGGAGAAGAATCACGATTCGTGGGAATTCGGGATTCAGTTGCTGCTTAGCCCAATAAGATCTGATAGAGTAATAAATAGACAGATCTCCGTTCCTCGTTTTCTCTTTACCATCTTTCGCTAGATTTTTTTCTCAGTCAATCTGGGAACGGGAGTTCGACATCGTTTGGCATTCCCTTGCTGTATACGCCCACGCATGCTTACAATAATACAATAATAAACACTACTACAACTACAACTCGGAAAAATGCCCTCGATGCGGCTATGCCATGAAAGAACATGTGTACTGGCCTGATTGCTATGGACAGAGTAATTTTAGGCAGCATTTGCTCGCTCTCCTTCTTTCCATATCCTTTTCTTTCTCACAGGCGATACGAAAAGCACACAGCCGTGTAACAACCGTGAAGTCATAGTAGTGCAATCTATAGGATCTATAGTCTATACATAGGACAGACTTCGGTATAGTGGCTTGTGGGAGGAGACGAAGCCAAATTCCCAATAGCAATTTACTCCAACTTCTAATCGAATTGACTCATTTTTGGAATCACACTTTAGTTTGGCTTCTTTTTTCCATATTTATCTTCAATGAAATTGCAGTAGCCAGTCCTGGGTAGAAGCGACTCCTTGACGGGAGTGGCTTTGGCGTCGTTGCGCAGATGGCGTCAGCCTCATTTTGCTACGTTTCAAGCCAAACTCGTCATGCCTTCGTCGGTGGGACTACCTGTTGTTTCGTTGATTGCAGGTGGGTTCTTTCACATCTTTTAGATCGCTGTCCTTCTCGTCTCTCGCTTTCTCTCTCTTTCCTTCCCCTCTTCTTTCGCCTCTTCCCCACCCTATACGTACTAATAGTTCGTTGTTCGCTTTGCTCAACTCACTTTGTAATCGAAATAATCCGATATAGTTGTGCGCTATGAGTACTAACAAAATAGATCATAATAGCTACATACATGTGGTTGTCGCTGTTAACGATCGGTTCATTTCAGATGTTTCGATAAACTTAGAGCCATGTATAATTGGATATACAGTGCAATTATTCGCTAGGTAATATGCCTTAGCATGTACCTAACCACTCATATTTTCTCAACATGCGCACTCTAAAGGAAATCATTAGATGCTTATGGCTTGGTCAAAATAATTGTCTATATTTTTTAGAACTAACCATCAGCCAACATTTAACGTCCACGGTAGCAGCTTTTGCGTTGCTTCGTAAGACGGACCCCATATGTGCGAAAGGCGCGAATACATCAAGCCACCGAGCTCGACCAAAATAACTGTCTAGCTTTTGGCAACCTAGGGAATAGTATTAAGCTATCCTTTTGGACCAAACAACGGCTAGGCTGTTGTGCAAGCATATATCAAACTGCTAAATACACGCACTACATAAATACTTCACTATTAAACTAGAGGTGGTTCCATATTCATCCACCATCGACTAATATTCATCTCGAGTCTCTAGTATTACAACAAACAAGTATACATACATAAATGATAATGACGTACAAGTGTACTCAAGTTACGCGGACCCTCTCCTTATTTCGTTGTGTGAAAATCCCTGTCAATTGCTCCCGTATGATACCGCCATCTCCCTGCCATCAGGTCACTCCTTGAAGGTATTTTTGCTCATTATATACAACTGATCAGTAATGTGCTTTTCTGAGAAGGGATACAGAATAGTGTCCGAGATAAGATATAATGTATACACACATGATATGTAACGTGCTTCGTTTGATGTTCCCGCCATTCAATTTGAATCGGGTTAAGAGCGGTTTGAGATCGCTACCGGAAGTCGTTCTTCGTCATTCAGAGCGGCGTCTCGTGGTTGCTAGCGATCATTGATGGTCTGCTGGCGTCATCGCTTGAAAATCTGTCTTCGTCGTCGTTGTTGTCATCATCAACCCTCTGCTCAAAGAGTGAGGAAGAAAAGAAGAAGAGGAAGAAGAGTGGCCGCTACTAAATCCAGAGAAAAGAGAGGTGGGGTTGATCGACAGGAGCATTTTTCGCTTCTGTGCGTGCTCCTATGACGGCCGTCATGACCAAAATATCTCTGGTAGGGGCTCTGCCTCATTCGTCGACGCTCAGACTATGGTTGATCATTGCCGCTAACGACCAACGGGAGCCAACGCAGTCCCATTTCAAACCATCGCCCTCCTGTTGTCGAGCTCCTCACTGGCCACAGACTCCCTGTCGCTGACGTAATACTGGTAGCGAACCATGGCAGGCTTGCCTGGCGGATGGTAGCTGTTAGCCGTTATGGTGCGGCTGAGAAGATATAGCACGTCATCGCTGATCGTTCAACGAAAAGCCAAACCATAGTTAAGGGGGGTACGGTGCGTGAAAAAACTAAATGGGTCTATATTTGCGTTACCAAAAGTCCCCTAAAGGTTGGTATATCATGGTCATATAAAGTTGACCTCTACACCTATGATGCATCATATCATTATCATCTCTTTTAAGCTTTTTTAGACTCAAACACTCTGACTGAGTTTGCAAGATTTTACAAAATAATTAGTATGAAGAGTGAAAAGTTTTTACAACGCGTTGATTTTAGAAAATAAATCCCAAAAAATGTCTTCTTTTGATCTTCATTCCTCATACCTAGCGAAACTGTGTCTGCTGCGTTATTGTAGCCCTTTGATACAATTTCACCAAAAGTTGAAACTGAATCGGCAACAGCGTTTTAACAAACTAAACCATTCGTCTTAATTTAAATATATTGTAGTTGTTAGGCTTGAACTTCTTATTCAATGTTCTGCAGCTCCAATCTTCTTACAGACTTTCCCCATTTAGCTGATCCAGATTTTGGAAGAGATTGCCCGTGAAGCATTCAACTTAAGGTAATGACTGTAATGGTGACAAATTTTAACAGATGCTTTTCCGAGATATGGTTATCGTCGCTGTACAAAAACAGCAACAAAAAACGAACCAAATTTTTCTCTAAAAGCAAATTTGACGACAAATATTACACACGGTTGGCGTAGAGGGGTTTCGTTCGTTCCTTATTAGCATTTTTCGTCGCGCGAGTTGATGCTTGCGCACTGCCATCCATAGTCAGTTTTGTGGGTGGCTGGCTGGCATGGGTTGGGTGACTTAGGCCGCTTTTCGGTTCCGTTGTGACGATATACTTAGGCACTCCGGTTGTTCCCATTGTTGCTTCTTCTGCTAAATGGCTTTGCTCATCATAGAGCCGTTCCGCGGGGCAACAGACATGTTCGTGAAGCTCTAATGTAATCTTCCTCAAACGACCGCGAAATCCTGTACTGAGATCGAGAATAGAAATCGCAGAATCGCGCTTTTTTCATATGCATGTGTCTAATCTGAATTCCACCTGTGATTTATGCTGGTCATCATCCGCTTAAGTTCAATTCTAGGATTTGGCCAAGTTCCCGTAGTTTCAGTCAAACTACTTCGAAGTGGGTTCTTAGTAATGTAGCTTGAACAACACTAGACAGTGGCAGCGGCCAAACTACTGTTCAAGTCGCTTCATCATTGGTGTCATCTGTCTCATCACCCACCCATCGGCCAGGGGCCATCTGGACAACAACATCGCTTATTTCTCTCTGAGCGATCAAACCAATTCCTACGCACGGTGGACCGTAGAACTGTTATTCTCGGGCAACGTATGCTATGCGTTGCTCGACTGGTGCAGTGTTCAACTGCTGATGGCGAATTGAAGACTGAACGGTGCATGTTAACGCAGACGAGTTTTTCCTATCTTCTAAGTCATTGCAGCCAGGAAACATCATATAAAGACAGCAGTATCACAAGGTTATTTCAGAGTTCTACGTTTAGCGTTTGACTTGAGAATCACTACAAGCGATATCCGAGTAGGTAAGCTACTATAGTACAATAGCTAGCGTGCTAAAGAATCAACTCTTTTAAGGTCAAGGAACATACAAATAGGGATGGTTGCTTTAGGTATGCCTTGCTCGTTGAGACAAAAACGGATTCAATATAATAGTGTTTTTGTAGCGCAATGGGAAAGATCTGTAACGATTGCTGGTCATAGTTAAGTCAGTGTGAACTGAATTTTATGTTTTTTAAAATAAGTAATCTATGATATCGATCAAACTGGCCCTGTTAAAAGATGAAATATTTAAAAGTAAGTGACTATCTAACTAGTGATCAGCCTTCATTTGTAGCGAGTGGCTTGGTTCTGTAATAGCATGGATATCATTGAATGTATATGTATATTATTGAATTCATAGAGGTGCATTTCTGTAATTATTGCATCGGCTAAATGATATTGCTAAATGGTATCAAACAAATAGCTCTCTTAAGATATGCTCGGCAAGTTTTTTACAACTGCAGATTTAGTAACTTAATATAGCCCTGTACTTATTTTTTTAGAAATCCGAAAAGTGTGAACGCACGTCACAGGGAGGCTCCATTTTGTCTCATGCTAGACAGTTGAAAATATTAACCAAACGTTGGCCATCAATTTCGATAAAATGCCCGTTAGCCTTGTTAATGTTTTTCGTAGAAATCTATTGAAGAGGCCAAACTGTTACAACGAGCATTGTTAGCAATGACAATATGAGCTCTAAATTAAAGAGACAATACACCATTACAAAATAGTGGATTGTAAACATTTTCTTTTCGCACAACTACCATAATTTTTATCTACAATCACAGCATATTTCTCTATAGCTCTATCTAACGTCGCAAGGATGTAACCATTTTTCGCTTCATTGCCCGATTTAGCGGTTGCATCAACCCACTTTAGCCAGTGTCCACCTCTAACAGTAACATGTATAATTGGAAAATGATTACATTCACACTAAATATTTTCGAGTAGGCAAACCGACGTTCTACATATCAATTGCTAGGTTTGGTTTGACACGTCAATATTCAAGATCTTGTCTTCTTTACATAATGAGACCTGAATAAATCAACTTTGAAAGAGTCTCATACCATGCATTTACAAAAAGTGTAAGGAGATGAGGACCATCAACAATCTGTGTCCATGCATCACGAGAAGTTCTAGATTACACGCATTGGAAATGCAGCTGAGTTCCAGGATTCAAGGCAGCACCAAGGTTCCGACGTACTTCAGTTCCCGTTAGTATTCGTTTACCTCTTTTCTTTGTTTCTTATGGTGTGGTTTATGCTATTACCCCGCACGTCATCGTGTCATGTGGGCATGTATGCTATCGGAGAGGTAGATCAGGGAGCATATAGAACGAAGCCGAACGCGTCTATTCCTATAGCTGAAGAACCTCTACGGGCATAAGCTCAATCCACTCCGTAGATGCGTGCCTCTTTTTGAATTCGAGATCAAAGAGTCGGAACGTGCGCAGATTTGCAAAGTTGACAATTTCCGAAGACTCAAATTCTTCGAACCAGTGTCAGTGTATAGGTGGGGAAAGGTAGAAAAAGCGGCCTGGCGAAGAGAGTGGTGCAAATTTTCGATTTCTCAAGTTTCTGTGACAGGGTGAAAGGTGCGCCCGATTGCGGCAACGCCGGAGTCCGAGAAAAAGTATATTAGCAATATCCATGCGCAGTTTTCATAAGTAAGTTGGATTACGGTCAAAGACCAATAACAAATGCTGAGCAAGGAAGATACAAAGAAGATGTGGTAAAAAACGATGGAAAACACATATATAAATCAATGAAAGTTTTAGAATTAATCTAGGGAAAACAAAAGCTGACAACAACCTGTCTAATGGTGATAATAATAACTTGGTTTTTCTTCTTTTGTTTTACATTATTTGCCTTGTCTAAATGGTATGTTTTTCGGGGGTTGTTTTGACTTGAACTGGAAGATTGACTGAAAGGCTAGTCTAATACGTGAGAGAAGAAGACAAATGGATTTATAAAAAAAATAGGGTAGACTATGTCCTTTACTGTTTATGCACCTATGTAAAGTCTATATGAAAATATTTCAAACCTGAGCAATATACAATAAAAATCGACATACCGAAATGACATTGCCACACAGTGCACTGTTAGTCGTCACTTTATTCGGATAATTCATTTGTACCAAATATTCTGTTCCGTTTGTTTTCTATTCGTCCAATGCGCAGTATATTTCACCTCAAAGAATCAAGATGTGTGCGAGCGTGCGAAAGATGAATAAGGCAATGACGGCATTCTTCGATTTGATAAGCGTTTACGTAGGAGCGAAACAAATCCCAAAAATTTGGCAAAATACCAAAAGATCGTCTTGTCTCTGATGTCCGTTCGTCCACGTTTGTACATATGATTTGCTTACAACTGTGAAAACGGCTATTTGAATTTCTATCCGTTGCCCATGCGTATCTCACAATGATCAAAAATGAAGTCTCTTGAAGTGTTGACCACGCTAAGGCCACGGTAAAAGAACCGAGCGCCAGATAAGGAAAATCAGCACCTATACCAGCGACAACAACGACAACAACAACGGTGGCAAACAAATTTTCCCCCGGGCTGCAAAAGAAATTGTTTCGAGAATTGTTGTCATTCTGGCTATGTCCAACAGACGGAGTTCCTGGCGTTGATGGACATTGCTAAGGTGGCTAGTACTGGCTACTTTACTAAATAAGAAGCGCCGCAAAAGCAGATGCAAAATAAACAGCAGAAGCCAGTCACCAATGTTGCTTCAGTATTTAAGAGCTGCTTTCGGTGATGAGAATTGGGTGTTGTGGGCATTTGCTGACTAAAGTGTTTAATGGCAAGCAAGCTAAAATATTTATCTATCTGCTAAATATATTCGTGTAACAGTCGACTGGATCGTATTTTCTTAATTTGTAGAAATGTTCATAAATCTGCAGATGTGTTTTAACAATAAGTAGTCACTCACCAAATGATAATTACAAAACATTATTCGATAGAATAATATTTAGTTAAAAAGGCTCTCCAGCAGACTGTATAAACACATCATATGCAAAATAATACCCTAAAAAATACCTCGGTAAAACGAACAACAGTGAAAATGTTTATCCAGATTAGTTAGAAGCACCGAAAAGAGATGGCCAGTGGAAGGGCGGCGTATTTTAAATATCGCCTTCTACTAGTCTAATCCCACTTTTCCCTTTTATTTTTCTTTTTCAAGAGTGCCGTGCTTCAACTCCATTAAGTATACTGTGCGTAGTTCGGCTTTCGCCTCAGCTCGTGATAGCCTGACTTCTTGAAGCTGTCTGTTTGCCTGCCCCTTACGACGTACTTCGTTTCTCTTTCGTCGTAATCTTCATCGTTATGATTCTGATGGACAATTTTAAAATTGGTCTACAAGTCCTCATAACAGAAGAAATATATATATATATGTATATATATAGCTTCTATGGTTCATCAGATGATGATTATTATGCTGACAAAAACGATAACATTAATTGTGATGGTTCTACACTAATTCTGATTCCCAACGTCTGCATTGTCTGCTTACTACATGAATGCCTCTTTTGTTTCGCTTATATTTTTTACTCTCTTGTAAATTTGCTGACTGGTTCTAAGCTTCGATTGTAATACCACCACGCATCTCCCTGTGTCAGCTGCTTCCTCCGCTCGTTACGCTAGTATTGTTCTCATTGAATATGGGAGACAACGAAAATTTATTACTACGGGCCAAATATTGTTGAAATGGAATTGCGCTCAAGCACGAAGCAAAATTAACAAAAAAAAATCGATGTGGTAACTATAGTACCAAAAGTAACAAGCAAAACTAAACGAGGAGGACTGGGTCGTACCGGCCTAAACAGACAACACTAATAATGGAGTGCACTTATAATTATCTTTCGGCATTTGTTTGAAGCACGGAAGGTGCCAAATATAACCGATATAAGGGTGATTTCAAGGCTGATAGAAAAGAACAGCCAATTGCTATCCTCGGATGGATGGATACCATAGAACAGTGGCAATTTTCTCCATTGCTCATACTGGTCGGGTTTTCTGTGACTACAGACGTCAATTGGTAGAAAAACAAAATAATACTAGATATAATAACTTAGTGACGATTAACAGAATATGATTGACGAGCTGACCGTCTATTTTATAGTTATATATTGTCTCTCACATATTCGTGCACACACTCGTCTTCCCACGAATATGTCCCGTCAGACAAATCAGAAGTTTGATTTCACAGATCAGACTTAAAAGGTAAAGGCTAGCTGTTATGGAAATTTACACAACGAGTCTCTCTGCAACCAGTAGAAATTCGTATTCATCATAAAAATAAGGTATCGCATAAGGGTAGTTTTTGTTACTTTAAACGATGAAAAGGAAGTAATTCACGTTACGTGAGGAATGTGACAATTGATTTTCTCAGACTGTAATGCCCAATGTTAACAACGTGCTCATAAAGTCGGTTGAATCTCTTGCGTTAATTGGGAGCAGTGCACGTTATTCTCTACAATGCCTACATTTAAAGTCTCCTTGGTCGCTCTAGTTGAGAGCGACCAAGGAATAATTGCGTAAAATGAAAAATGAATAGTAATATTACCAATTAACTCAAGAGAACAACGATACAACCCAGTAGAAACTATTTTTAATGAGCATAACGGGCACTATTAATTTCTAGACGTCTTCACTCTTCGCAGGTGGAACTTAACTAATTGATAATTATTGATAATGTTATCGTAGAGCCATAGCTTTGAGATTAACTAGCTTCTGGATGTCCTTAGGCAGCTAAGGAGCACATAACGAGCACCAGTTGTTTAATTCGTAAGCGCTCTACCGAATTTCCTTTCTTCTTTGAAGCTATTTTTTTAATTTCCATTTTATTTCTGCTATGGGATATGCAGGAATCATGGGACGTCTCCAGCGCCATTATGGACCTCTCCCAATGTTAATATTCCTATCCAGGTTCTGCCGAATCTGCTGTCATTGATCATTCATGCACGTAAAAACACGGTGAGTGCATCCATCTATCTGCATCGGTAATCGGTAATGTGTAATTTTGTACAAATATTCACGAACGAGCGAGACAAAACTGCATAGTTGAAACGAAGCGTACCATTTTCGAAGATTATGAAGGCATAGTAACAGAAAGCACAACAACAGAACGGGTCAACTCGATACCTTTGAGATATGTGAAATTTTGTTAGAGAAGGTTAAATTTGTGGGCCAAATGTACGCTTTCACAGTGCTCCTGGCGATGTTTTACAATAAATAGGCAAACACCGCCGATTCTGAGACGAAGAAAGCTAATTCTTTGTGTCAACTAATTATTTGTTTTCAGCTTATTTTCTGAATTAACTTCAGATAGGAGGCAAGTGGGACATTTTGCGGACCTTTAGCCTAACAACTGAACACACGACTCAGCTGTTAATTGACTGACTTATTAATTAATTCATTCATATTTTTACTGAAGATTCCTATCCAGGTATGAGCGCATTATAATCCAGTCAAGTGCATTCCACGATATCGGCACATTCTCAAAAAAAGTCATCGTGAATCATATAACTTAAGAAAAAATTGCGCCTAATTTCACGTTATCCTTCAACACTGCTGTGCTTTACAGAGCTATTTCACAAACAGTAAAACAACCAGTGTGTACGTGGGTCAAACATATAATGAGTTGTTATATGGCTTTTTGTTACGCCCTCGGCAACAGAATTAATTAGAGTATGTACCCAGATGTTGTTTCTCTCATGTTATATTGTATGACATATTCATTTATATATTAGCCAATTAAATACTCATCTACATGTCTAACTCACGTGCTCATTTGGTAACCTCAATAGCAATTCAACTTGTCAAAGGACAATTGTGACCACCGTACTTAATTAAAATCTATAATCTTCGAACATTTCTATAAAAAAATAAAAATATGTGTATGTAGTCCGTTTCCATTTCTTCACAGCATTCTTATATTGGCTAATTTGATCCATGGTCCCTATGGAGTAAAATTCCCTGCTAAAAATGATGCTGTTCTACGTCAAGGATCCTTTTGGTATTACTTTCAGCTACTTTTGCAAATTTAATAAGAAAATGTTAAAATGGTAGAACATATCGTGTATTCTTTTCTTTGTGCACACAACATCTGCCTATTATAGAATATTCCATAGTATGTTTAGCAAAATTACGTTGAAGTTCTATGCAGATTTGTTAACTAATGCTATCCTTGGGCTTCTTTATTGTGGTTGAGTGTGGCTTGTCTAAACGCCGAGTTCCACATATATTCGGTAAAGAGAACTTTTATAGATATGAAATCTTTTATCAACTTTTCAATGATGCGTTTCCTTAAATACACATGAAAGCAAAAATTCCATGCGTGGCTACTCACAACGCAGCGTGTGAGGCTAGAAATGCAATTCTTCAATGCAAAAAACACTTAACCTGTTTCTAAAATAGGCGCCGTCGAGAGTGACTTCGTTCTCTCGTACCATCAACAAGTTTCTGTTACACAGCCTAACAAACTGTCTTCCGTGCATGAAAACATGTCTATTGAATACCAAGAAAAAAATAAACATATTTTATTACATAAAAGAACGAGATCCTCAACAATTCGAGCGATTCTCCTATTATGGTCTAAAGAAAGAATGGATAAATTAAAGTGTAGGGGCATAGAGCAGAGCTTTCACTATGAAATAAAACGTACACTCGGCTTCTTGCGTTGAAGTTCAATGACCATACAATTGTTTATTGCGATATAATTTCATAATATGTGCATAGCATCAAATCAACTATTTAATGAGCATGTCCACTCGATAAGTATACATGTAAATATGTAGCGAATTAGTGCAAATGATATTTACAGTAACAAGAATTACACTCACCTTCTGCGGAGCCAGGCCGAGGCTGGGGTTGTCCGTCGGAGTGGGATTGTGGCTTGAAAGCCGCTTCCCCAGCAGCTGCTGTGCCGCCTGCTCCATTTCCATCCGAGGCCAAGTTCACTCCTTCTCCTCCTCGAACCGTGAGTTGAGCACCCAGTCCACAGTGGGCGGCATTCCATAGGAGTTGCGCTGCAGCCATTGCTTGTCGCTGCTGCTCTAACAATTGATGTTGGGCATCACTGAGGGCGTTCTGCCCGCCTGAGCTCAGCGGATTCGTTGTCGAATTTAAGGCCTGATTGGAGACAAGCGCGTTGGCGAGAACAGCTGCTTGACCTACGTACGTGCTAGCTGTTAGGGTAGCGGCTGGATGCGTGGCAAATAACAACTCTTGACCATTGCCAAGAGAACGTCCAGCAGGGCTTTGGCCTATTATCTCGGACTGCACTGCTGCTGCCAGTGAGGGCATCCTATTAGTGGCATGTTGGGTATGATGCGGGGCCGTGATGAGGTTGCGAATGAGAAATGGAGCATGAACGCCTGTCGGTGGGGGCGGCGATTGATGACGATGAGATTCAGCTGGAGACCGGCGTGAACCCACCGTGAAATCGGTGGGTGTCTGCGAATGAGCTGTGCTACTGCCAGATAGAATCACCATGTTGGATATTTAACCTTTTTTTGTCTTATAATTTTGTTACAAGCACACCAGCTGTTAAGGGTAATGAAATAGTTGAGGTGAAAGTTTACCACCTGAAGATCAGTAAGCGGAGAAAAACAAATTAGGTTAGGCCTTATATTCAAGCCAGGTTTGTGAACAACGCGCACTGCTTCAATGTAACATGATCTGTTTAGGTAAAAACATGATTATATCGGGCCCTATAAAATGCACAATCGGAATAGTGACATGGCCTCTTCGGCTACTGTCAGAAACTTCTTCGGACGCCACCCGAGAACAATCAATTCATTACTATTTACTACTGTCTGTCGTACAGATGGCCAGTATATACATTCATGATCAAGGATTAATTAAATTTGAATTAGGCGTCCTAGGGGCGCAATCGACAATACACAATTTATACATCAAGAATAAAAGGCAATAAAAAAGTAGTGTTTAAATATAGGAGCAATTTCATTTTAGTGCAGTACGCATTATTTGCAGTTTTACGCTCACGTTTTCAGCTTAAATATAATAAAGCCGAATATTTTGCTTTCATTCATTTTCTATGGTACAATAATGTTTTCATTCCTGTATTTTTCATTCACAGTTAATTATTTAAAGCAAATTGTAAAATTTTAAAGTAATTGTAAAATATTCTCTCTTTAGTGTTGATGAAGGTATAGGAATACTGTACTAGGTGACATTTAGGTATGCGCAACGAAACGCAGCAGTATATAAATGGTCAAATAATTCACTTACGTTTTCGTTAATACGTTAGTTTGAATTTAACACTGTGCGCAAAGTCACTGCGCACTACGAAAATGAACGTTAACATTTATTGACTAAACGTGAAGTCGCGTCCCGGTGGTTCTACGTTTTGTTTATTATCCTTTACGCACACGCAGACACAATGTACACTTCTTAGTTCTTTCGTTCCACCGTTAAAACTAGTCAAGATCGTTATCGTTCGCCGGGAAAAGTAAACAGAGTTGTAGATACAACAGCATTTACTAGCACTAATTGTCAATGGTAATAACGCCTCGTCATAAGACTGCGCGAAGACTTCAGGCGCGCTTTTCGTGTTTGAATGGGAAGAATCCGAAACCCGTGATCACTCCGTAGTCGAAGACCGTGTAGCCAGCTACCACGTCGTGGTGAGGTGACAGGTTTGACCTAACAGCGTACGTTATACGCCCGTCTAATATAGACAAATAGATGTGCCAGAAATAACGTAACCCAACATCAGCACTGAAGCTAGCACAACGATAACGAAAACCGTAACAATAAGAAACACGCACAATGCCGCTGTCTCATAGGAATTCACTGGACGTCGTTCTATCACCCGCCGATCGTAACTCTGACGCCCTGTCTTACGTCGCCCGGTTCAACGGGCCCGGGAGAGGGCGCCACTGGGCGGGTCTTCTGGCTCCGCCCTTCGCGCCCCCTAGCGGTATCGAAACGAACTTGACTTTGGTTTACATTTGGCCACCGGCTGGATGTTAAAGAAGCGCCAAAATGCCGGAGAGACCAGCGGTTTCTGCGGGTACTTTGGGGTGGAGATTGGTTGTTACTGTTATTGGCCGCCGAAAGGCACAAGCGTCCCCCTAGTGTCTATCAACAATCTTGCGGGGGTCCGTCCGGCAGCGGACTGCGAAGCGGCCACTATGAGAAAAATGACCATTGCAGGCGGGCGTTAGCGGCGGAGGGAACCAAAGGAAAAACCGAATGAATAGACATCTCCGGCAAGTGCCTGGATTTGGTTGACGCTGGGCGGCCTGGAGTCACAGCGATGGCGCTGCAAGAATTTTGTACATTCAACGAATCGGTGGCAAATCGTTGCTGTGGTGACGGCAAACGCGAAAAACAGCTTTACTTAGCGAACTGTGATCAAGACCGAGAGATCCGACCGCCAGATAGACAGACCTGATTATGCCCCACTCAACTGGAGGAGCGGTAGTATCGGCTTCGACGCAAAGAAGAACAGCGCCTCTTGTATATATATCTTCACACACGCACGCTTACTTGCACACACACACACACACACACTAGACATAGATACAAACACACGCACAGTCAGTTAGATACTGATTTCACATAGATTTATGGAAGCCTGACCGATCAAGAGTTGAGTCGCGTGGAAAGAAAACTGAAACGCTTTTATGCCAACAAGATATTATTGTATAACGTGTACGTATGCACAAACATATGGTTGGTGTCGTACACATAATTATCCTGTTGACTATTGCAAGTGTTTTTTTGGTGGATGTTTTATTCGTTGATACGAGATATGTATGCTACGTGCAAAATACGTATTAATGAATAAATATTCTCTCTTTTCATGTCCGTGTTGCTCCATAACTTGGTCTACGAGTGGCATGCAATATTCGTAGATTTCCTAAACTCTTTAAGCCTCTTCGTGAGGTGTATAGCTTACGTTAAAGTGGTTTTGTTTGTTCTTTAAAGACGCTATAATGTTTGTATTCTTTGTATTTTTTTTTGTATTTTACACATCTTTATACATACTAGCACATTGATAACTTCGGAGCTTTAGAGTCAGGTTCTAGCATATCTATCACTGTAACTGTCGGCAGCTATCTTACCTGCAATATTCCTTTTTAACACTATTTTAGTTGTTTAGCTATTAAACAACTTAACATCTGTATTCATCTTTTGAACAGTTTTGAATCTATAAAGTGAAAGTTTGTTTCGAAAGGTAACAAACACGCTGTGCCAACAGCTGATGGTTCCCGTAAGGTTGAGCCGTTGAGGCTTCCATTGGACTGTTTACGTGCGTCAAGATAGCTCTCTCAGATTACTGCTGATGCTACTGTTTGCTTTATTGCGTGCCCACGACCAGAAAGATCTGAACTGTTCATTCTCCAGAGACTTGAGTGAACTACCTTTAAACGCAATCATGCCGCTGACGTTCTGCTACGTATGCGACGCGCTGCATTAAAATGTTACATTTGGTCGTAATTGAGCGACTAAAATTAATAGATGCTATCTTTTACGAGGATGGTCAAGTTTCTGACGCATCCAGAGTCTTAATATTAACACCGACACACTCGCTGAAGTGTAATTTTCATACCAGTTTAATATGTCTTTTAGACGTCTATATATCCGAATTCGTGAGTGCTCTTTTTTTAATTTGTTTACGATGTTAGAGAAGTTATCGTTATGTCATGTACGCAGATGTTTAAAACATGACATCTTTCAAAAGCATCTGACATTTCTCTCTTTGATTTCTATTGGTGTAAAAGTAATTAGGTTACTTTAAGCACCGTAGTGCAGATTTCCTATACATGCAACGGAAGAAAAATAGGTGTAAACAATTGCTTGAACTTTAGGCTCTAGTTTTGTGAATCGTTTCCTTATTAATGAACCATTCAGCAGCCATAGAGACGATTAAAATACAAACATGTGAGGAAACTTAATTATTACAGAACATTATGCTATTATTTTTAATGCACTTTCAAAACGTTCTGTTAATGTCTGCTTGTACTTCTACAAAATCGAAAAAATAATTTGTAGACGTCCAATCGTTTAATTATTACCACAACTGTCCATGTGCATCATGTTTGTCATTACTATTGGCCGAAGCAGTAGTGACAACCGTAAATTACGCAGCGATGCATTGCGTATACTTCTATTGGGCATACTATTTTTATTAACGGGCTCGGACGTCGCAATTTTCAGTCGAGGACAATCGAATCGACAGAATGAGTTTAAAGTCGAAAAGCAGCAATAAGTGGAATGTGAGTGGATGACATTCCAATAACTCAGGAATTATCAACCAACAAGCCAAAAGGTTATAACAAGCTTCACTGTGCGGATAATTACTTCTTTGTAATATAGTATTATATAAAAACGAATTTAAAAACATCATTTTTTCATGCCAGGTTGCAGCGACTAGATGCATAATGGCATAATTAAATACCGTACAACTTATGCAGTAAATTCTGGTCTCGCCAATTTTAGAAAATTGTGTATATTTGGAAAACTCTGTTGAGAATATAAAAAGATCAAAAGGTTGTGTCTTTTGATAGTGACACGTTATACAAAGTATTTGCTACAATCCATTGGGATTAAGAATTAAACACCAATTAAAAAAACGGATTATGTAAATATCAGATAGAGAAGGTAGTAACGATCGAAAACCTATCTATGCCTTAATCTCCTTATGTGGAGTTTCACTGTTATATCGATTGCTGCTTTGTAATAAAATATCTTCTAGAGTCGCATGGTTTCTCAATATTTATGGTTTATTCAATTCAGTGTTGCTGCCCTTGAAAGCATTTCAATATTGAATGGGTGAATATCATTGACCATTTATTGTGAAAGTCATAACGGTAAGCTGTTCTCTTGATTTTTCATTTGCAGGGAAGTTGTTTCTCCAGACTGGTATGCTTAAGAATTGTTCGTACTCGTTAATATTCCGAATCGAAGTCCCATTGGCTAGCCACCCACATAGCCTAGTACTGTCTACGAAACCTTGACTCCCCTCTCCCATTCTTCCGTCCGTACTCGACGACGTTTAAAGGCATTAATAAAATCCACACCCTTTGCACAAAAACATCGTTCAGCTCAAGAGGGAGAAGAAATAGCAATGAATGCTCCCCATTCCAAAGCACTTTTGTCTGACAGTGTATTCATGAGGTTGTTCTCTCTCTTTGGAGCGTGTCTTCGAGTCAGCGTGTCGCATACTTCTCGACTGGGGGGCACTCTAGAGAAAGGGGAGCGGCCTGTACCTAATAGAGATTCGTATAGTCATAGATTTAAGGGGAACGAAAAGGCAACGCGAGAAGCAACAGCGCGCAGTCGGCAGCATCTCTGGCAGAAACTTGAAGTGCTCACTCATTCTATAACAGCTACAGCACAAACTTTACGTACCGCATACGATCACAAAAAAATGTGGCACAACAATATTTATTTATGAAATACAAAATATTATAACTTTGACGACCAATTGCCAAAGATCCCTTGTAAGCTTTATTTGTTCAGACTAACATCACCTTTTTAAAACAAAATTTAAACGGTTACAGCCAGTGTGTGTCTACATTTATTTTCTTATTTACAAATAGGTAAATTTCCAGAGATTGTATCAGACGAAGGTAAAGGAGAATTGTATGTACTTCAGAGTTTAAATGAACATTCATTTTATACAGGATTTAAGTGCACTCGCATTTGCATACATGGAAAACAAAAATCAATAGCAATTTAAAGTATAAACAATACCGCTTATCAATATTTTCAAAATTTGGACATATCATCGCTATTCATAGAGCGAAATCTACCTCTTTTAATATACACAGGGAGCCTGTGCAGATAGATTCTCTGTACACAAAGTTCTTCTCCATACTTGAAGGAGGGTGGTGAACACACTGTCCGCACCTAGCTAGGATTGGCTACACCAATCACACACACACGCACGTACACATCCTTACAGAAACTATGCGTGTGTGTGTGTGTGTGCGTGTGTCAGAATATGGCGCACCGTGCCCAATGGACTCTACACCCCATAGAGCAACGCTACATGGAAGAAGGACGAACACATCATCAAAAGGGGAACTACTGACTCTATTCAGGCTCTTTCTGTTCTGCTGTGGTCGTCTGCTACTCAACAGTGCTCTCCTTCGTTGGCCGATAATTCGACACGCCCGCGGCAAGTGAAATGGTATCAATTGGTCTCAGAGGCACACACGAATGCACTGATTGAGCCTGGAGGGACCTGGTGTATATTTATGTGTATAATAGCAGGATATGATCTGAGGGCCAGCTTGCATATGCACATACATCTAGATACTCACGTTGCGCTTACATATTTATTTAAATGGGCCTCATGTCTACATAATTACGCAGCCAGCTTTAGTGGACAAATGCATTCGTAATTTGAGGCCAAGTATTTTGTGAATTAACTTATTTATAGACTGTAACATTCAGTAGGTAAAATGAGCAAAGTATTGTGAACTGTTCAGGTGTGTTACAGTTTTTGGTCTTTGACTATACTCAACTCTGCAAAATAAAGTAAAACGAATTTATGTTATCTAGCCAGATGGTGAAAGGTCACTATTCTCAGTTTCCCGTAAACTTTAAGAAAGTTCACGGTCGTTCATTTCGTCATTAGGAGGGAATTTTTCCAAAATGTTTTACGTTTAACAACATTGAATACGACACACATAAATTGCAAAACTGTTTACCACTTGAGGAAATAGTAATAACACAACAGTTATACGAATTCGTTCACTAGCCTTTCACCTGTCCGCGTAATTGAGACGTATAAACGTTGTACGCATTCTCAGAACAAGTGCACCTTTATAGTCATCGCGGCACTTGATCATCGCTCTTAATAATGAAGCAATTGAGCCACTGTGGCTATTACAGCCGAACATCAATGCTGTAAATCGTTACAGTTCGACGCACCCAACCACTTGAGTGACTTAGCTTCAGCTACACAAACTCTGTTCGTGCCCAATAGTCTCTTAAGCTCGCAGCCGTACGAAGCAACCCAGTCGGCCATCTCGGTCATCTCCCGTTGGCACGTGCGTGTCCCCAGACACTCTCATTGCATTTCCCATCGACGCCATGAATCGTCATTGAAGAGAGGGAAGCTATTTATGTTAGAACAGCTGATGATCGACACGTGACCTCTGAGGGTGCTTTCAGATGTGCACTCAACAATTTCGAGCATCGGCGGTAGCTACCGAATGAGCGCGTGGATGTCCCCTGTCAAAGCGCTTCTATTGCTTTTGAGACTCAGGAGGTTGCGAAACAACTATCGTAGGAGTACACAAAAAGACACTTTTGTGATTGTGCTGTTTATTGATCATTATTGGTTATTTTTCAGGTTTACCAATTACTGATATTCTTAATACATTCGGCAGACAAGTGCATCGCATTCGCAACGAAATCTTGAATTTTTTAGGGTAATGGATCTTTTCCCACTGTTTGTGGCTTAAGCAGGTATAGCTACAGTAGGTTGGCATGAACCTTTGTAGGCAATATTTCTGAAGCGCTTTCGATCTGCTTAAATGCATCGTATACCATTGCACTAACGAATAGGATTAAGTCCAGTAACTCGTTGCCTCTACGGGCCATAACGATAAGGACGATATATATATATATATATATATATATAT
>MNPL01003125.1:0-13644 GCA_002081605.1 Tropilaelaps mercedesae
ATATATATATATATATATATATATATATATATATGCAAATTGACAAAAAACAAAAAGAGGTCCTTTGACAGTAGCTCCACAGATAGCAACGGCTAGTATGTCGTCTGGAATAGGTTGCACTCAGATAGCAACATACGTATTCTGCAATAAATATTTGCATGTCCTGAATAATCCGGGGCGAGCGTCTCGTGTCGAAACGCGATCACGTCCTTTGGCATGTTTCTTCTAGCAATGACACCCAATACCAATAGCATGTTTTTTAGGCCTGTGGAGAAGGAGATATGGAGTGTGCATGTGACAGAGAGAGATCGAAAGTGAGGAAGAAAGAGGGGAAAAGAAAATACACAAGGAAAATAACCTGTCTATGTATCCTAGACGCAGACAACTTTTTGGCATACAACTGCCTGCAATCACCGGCGTCGCCGTATTCGTTTTTTAGTTGATTCACATTTCTTCATAAACACTGCCTAGGAAACAGCTGACAATCACATGTTCACCAGCTGAGTCCGACTTCGTTTGCTCGATTTGTCTTCTACGAGCGTCTTAATCCTATAGTCAAGCCCCATAATTGGATGCACGCCCTGACAAAGCGAAAAACGCATTTCCATATCGACGTCACTCCTCCCATCACCTCGGCAAAAGACCTCAAAAGAGTTCGACACTTCATTAAAATGCCGACGCTAGCTTGCATCACTGCCAGATGCCAATAGAACAATGAATTCCTTTCCTTTTCCGTTTGCAGCGGGGTGGGATCAAGCACGTCAAATTGGGTTTTCGCTGCGCTCCAGAAACTTCGGAAAGGCGTACAGCTCAAAATGGGTGACTGTACCGTATTGACCGTCGGAGGCCGGTACAACTTCGGACGATGTTTGCCGCCCTGCATAAGTCCTTCCACGGTTGAGTATCATGGTGGCGCGTGTATGAGCAAGACGCATTGGATAGCTTTAGGTACGACGGCTCATAGAAGTCCATTCATCCAGGCCCTTTCTTCTCGATTGAACTCGGCCACAAGGCCCTAAGTGGCCTTGACTTGGTCTGGGCTGAATTTAGAATTATATTTGACAATTGCGGCGAAATTCCTAGGCACACATATTACAGTGCAGGCGGTCCGATATGTTGCCTTGCCGGTCCAATCGGACCTCTAGTAGATTTCTACAGGTTGCTTGCAAAACTGCCATCGCGCGGCTGCCAGGCGTTCCAACCAGTTTTCGTTTTGGTTATCGCCATAGGTGGATTAGTTTCAGCGACAGCTGTGCTCAGATACGCGTCTTCGTTGCTCCAGGCCACTTTGGCGGGCCAGCACTAGCCATGTAGCTTGTAGTTTGCCTGCTACACGTCGAGCTTTAGCGGCTGGAGTGACAATAACCATGGGCTTTGTAGGACTTTTATTCCTGCAAGCGCCTGATCGCCTCGGAGGCGTGGTTGTTTTGATCAGCTTCTATTCATTGATCGTATCCGTGCGGAAATATTCATACAATGCGGGGGCACCGAGACCCCACTAACGCTGCGCGGTGATCGCACAGAGTATTACAGCCACACATTATATACGCGTAACATTTGCGGCGTTTTTTGTGTTTCTTTTTTTTTTGCTTTACCATAGCCTTCCCTATCATGCTAAAATTAGGCCCTGTACTGTGCATCGCATAGCCCCGCCTACCACATCGCTTGTTTGCCGCGTTTGCCTTTCAAAAGAAACTTTTAAAAGAAACAAGAAGGCTTATCGAATCAGTAGGGCAAACCGTCAAACGAACGTGTATCACCCATTGACACCGAGGCTATTTGCCCTCTGCCGCCGCCGTATATTGAAAGCAGCAGGAATAACCGAATAAAAAGCACAGACAAGGCGTATCGGTTCCTTTATTTCAATTTCCAGCAGTGCCATGCCCCACAGGAGGACATGGCACGTCAAGACACAAACTCACACTCGTCCGCATGCATGAGTAGTCCACGAGCTTCGCAACCATTGAACGCTGCTACCGAACGGTCTTCTTCACACTGCATTTGTCGCAATTTTAAATGTAGGTCCTACTCAGCCACTCGGAGGGGTTTCTCGGTTTGGCCTGGACTCGCAGCCGTCCGGACGCGTGGGTGGAGACGTCCAGTGGAGTTGGCCGCTGGAAGCTGAAACCGTGACCGGCTCTCTCGAGCCCGGCCCAGCGAGAGAAGCGTAGTTAATTTCAGACGGCCATCCGTAGCATCCCGGAATAACTGCCGGCATGGACATCATCTCCGAACTAGCCACCCACTCATTCGACTTGGCTATCTTCCTCCTTCGTTCGGCATACCGTGCGCCTTGCAACCTCAGTTTGTATTTCAATAACGTCATGGCCAAAGAGCGACGTCAGCAAAGAGAGGAGAGGAGGCACTTGTGGGTGGCTGTTGTGTAAAAGGCAAACGAGATGTACATGGTGGCAATCCTAGGCCTGGTAAGGGTGGCAGGCTAAGCTTGCAGGCCAGCGAGTGCGACAGATGAAGGTAAGAGAATAGCATCTTGTCAAGCAATCAGTACCCATCATCGGTGATTTGCGTGAATAACGGCGAGGAGCTTGGCAAGACGCTCACTAAGTATAACTCAAGTGACGCGAGTAAATTGAAATTAATTGGATTATTTCTTAATTGTATGTATATTGGCGGTTTACGGTCACTGTCTGTCGACCTACGTACCGTTCTTAATGTGGTATTATAAACACACATTTCTAACTGTTTCTAAATTTATATGTTATCCACCGGACAGCATCGTAGGAGAGAATTTCATTGTAAGGAGAAAATGACCCAGTGTGCCTTCACGTCATGTTTAGTGTTTTTTTTTTAAGCAAATAGGGCATCCCTGTGGATATGTTTTATTCATTATCAGATTTAATATAGATTATTTAGTGGCAGTTGTTTTTGATTTGACTAACTGGTTTTAGTAATAAAAGTGATTCATTTATATGAATCATAGCAACGTTTCTCACTCACGACGCTATCGGGACATCAGAATCAACGTTACACCTATACGGCACAAGCAGTTTGAGCTGGTTTCGACAATCCGCCGTGGTCCATTATAGCAAACCTAAATGTAAATTTCCACATGCCGTTGTCATATCGTCGTTTTTCCAGGCCCTCGTTCAGAAGACCGTCTCGTCGTTGTTTGTCCAAACTAGAACACGCTATTCCTATACCATGGCCTTCTTCCATTCTCTCCCGCCCCCACTTTAGACGTTTTTTCCCTATAGAGTCTAGAATATAACACTTTACACGCAGCAACAACAGTTGGTGACAAATGCGTTATGAAACAACGTACACCGGTCTGCTGTGCAGGATGAGGGGCCGTCGAAGTCCTGACAGGAGCCACAGCCGTCCTGGTCGTTGGAACGGGCTAACCGCAGACAGCTGTTTCTGTCTGCTCCTCTTTGAGTCCCGTGTCTGATTTTCGAGCTATCCAAGCTTTTTCACCAGTCGCTCAAAAATCCTACAGCACACGCCGAGAAGTATACACGAGAGACGTGGCGAGTTCGAGATTCCACCCGGGAAAGGAACGCCACCGTCGCACCGGGATGACGCTCCGGAGCCGTTCCCCGAGCTTCGGAGCTCTGCGGGAGGAAATCAGAGAAGGAAAGAAATGGGCCTCATGTCTGACAGCTGAGGGGCGGGTACATAAACAATGACAAGTGCAACTTATGAATCAGCATTGTGCGATTGTATGAAGAGATCCACAGGGAAGGAACATCGAGGAGTGGATGAAGCAACTTGGGTCAGCAATGATTGCCAGTAAGGTGTATTTTCTCGGAGATGTACCTAGGATTCACGGACAAACTAACTACCACCAATTCCTTGTATATATATATATATATATATATATGTTTCGAATTCTCTATTTACACGTAAAGACATCTGCTTAACGTATATTCGTGCTGATTAAAATTATTTTTAATTTTTACATTATCAGGCCAATTCTTAAATATTGTGAAGCGGTCTAGATATTTCACTCGGATTCGTGTTAGAACCATTTTCACACAAATGTCAACATGTGTAAGTGCGGGGGTAACAATATGGATTTGTTGACTTTTTACGCAAAACATGAAAACACGTATTTCAAAGTCTCGTACGATTTCGACGTAAATAACAACCATCTCGAAAATACCCTCCTTCTGGGCCCACTTTAACCTCAAGTGACACATAAATAAACAAACTCTAAAACAAACAGATCAAAAAAATTCAAAAGTGATTTTACGAATGCTGAAAAAATCTCACCACTGCTCGATCACCCTGTATGTTCCCGTATCTAAACGTGGTAGAGACATAAACCCATCACACCGCGTGCAGAGGAGCAATTTCAAAACAATCTCGTCGTGTCGGCGAAATCCTGTAGTTCTTCGATTTATTCAGGCCCACGCGCCAAACGGCCCCCACAGTCAACACGTGTGTCTCAACGTTCGGTGTCCACTGATTCCGTCTGTTCTTCGTCCGACTCATCGACGAAGCCGTCGGCTAACGCTGTGTCATCGTCCATCGCGAAGTCGATGTAATCACGCACCTCCTTCGAGATGCGGAAGCCGGTAAATGACGTAAGCGCCCTATCGCGATAGAGCAATTCGTAGAGCTGCCCACTCTCGACAGACGGGTAAACGACGTCGTTTTCCTGGAGGCTGATGACGATCGAGCCATACAAAGACTTGTAGTTGTCGCTGCTCGACGCCAGGGTTATGACGGGCGTGTCGTTCTTACGAACGGACAGCTTTAGCGTGGCCGGCTGGTGGCCGAGCGCCGTCACGCCGAAGTAGTAAAGACCCGGCACGTGGCAGCGGAACGTCCCCCGAGCGGGGTCGAGGTCAGCGCTGAAGTTGGTAACCACTCGTTCGAATCGGATACGGGATCCGTTGATCTGGCCACGGGTCATCGTGAATCCGATCTGACCACCGAATGCCACCGGAAGCAGAATCAACACAACAAACAGAGTCAGCCACATCTCGCGATGCAGGTTGAAGTGCGACGAACTAAACGTTGCAATGCTGAATGTTCGCGTGGAGGATGGGCCGAGGTTCAAATACACCGGATCCTGCCCCTGTGTGAGCGAGGACTGCTCGAACGGGAGAGGAGGGGCGCAGAGATCAGAGGAACTCAAAGGCGTCTAAACATGCTGAAAAATTAACCCAAATCTTCGGATCAGGTCGGCTAGCGGTCCCGAGAAATATGTCCTATGACTTGTCCAGCGAGATATGACGGTTTAGATCAGCTAAAACAATTACTGCATCGGAGCTCTGCTAGCTTCTTGTGTAGTGCATTTTTGAACTCTTTTTGAGTGGGCCGTACGGCTTAACATGCTTGTGATACGACTGTACTGATGTGGAAGCACGAGCCGGGGCAGACTGTTTTACACAGCAATAAAGCTCATAAAACTTTCAATCGGCAGAAAAAATCAAAGTCAGAGGAGTCGCATACTCGATGGTTTGGTGCGCTTCGGAGAAGACAATACCTCGTTGCGGCGATTTTCTGATTATTAATTTGAAAATAGAGAAACTTACGAAGCGAGCGAACGAAAATCGCTCGAAACATTTTGAATGCCTGGATATTGTTGCGAAAACTGGTCCGTTCACCCACTGGTAATTATTGGGTAGCGATAGCTCAGCGTGTGGTTGAACTGGTTTGAATCGTGATAGGGGCAAACACTGTGCTGCACGAAAGCGGCCTCGAACACTAAAATATTTTCAATAAAAATCGTTTTTGTTTTCGAACTGTTTTTCTCGAAGCTGAAGGTGCTCAAGATGGTTCGACCACTGAGTCATACGAACAGATTGTATTTGAAAGTCTTAACCTATCAGCAAGCTGTAAAGGATTTTTTTACATTTTTTTTCTTTGAAAGACCGGCCTAATCAGAATTTCTTGTGTACAACTAGTCAATTTCAACAATATTATTATTAAATAATTTTCCAAACTACACAGCCAGAAGCATACGCGGACCCGTTCTCGTTTCGAACATTTCGTCAAAAACCATGCGCTTGCTAGATGTTTACGTAAAACCATGAAGACACGCTTTTTAGGGCATAAGTCAGAAGTCTTCTTCGTCGACGGTGTCTAGCTACGGCCAAAGAATATCTGCTACGGTTTAGCAATAGACTCAGCCCTTCATCATCTTCAGAAAAAGTTGTGATCCAGAATGCACTGATCCTTTTTGTGAACCAACGATACAGTACAGCACATGTGGTAGCTTGCGACTCCTCGTTTAGTTATGCCTTTATTGAACTAAATGTGAATCTTGGAAGGAGAATAATTGCAATTCAGTCGTCATCGGCGATAAACCAACTAAAAAGTAGTTTAAGTAATCCGACAAAGTAGTGGGTTAAATTTTTTGCGTAAAAAGCCAATATATGCATGGGTTTGAATTGAAACTTTCCACAAATGTTACTGGCTACCTGAGCGCCATGTGAACATAAAACATGAGTGAAGTATCTCACACTTGAAGCGGCTATCTCGTTTTTATAAATTCGCGCGCAAATATAAATATTTCAAATAACGCTTACCGGTATAAAGCCGATTTTAAACATATCAAAAATTCTTCAGCTTTTCAACACCACCACTACCAGCACCGTCAAAAACAAATAGAAGTCCAAGACTGTGAGCCACAATTATTATTTTAAATATTTGAAACAGTTCCATTCATTTAGTCACACCTGATTCGATCTGACAACGTTCTGATAGTGGGACCGTCTGACCTGGCAGTCTGGTGTTTGCCGCAGCTGGGCACATTCATCCATCATGGCCATGAACGCAACGCTGTTACATGCTCTGGAATGGCGGCATTTTGACGAAATGACAGACTCTTTTCACACGCCCATTATTATTTATTATAATAAAAATAATTATTATTATGATTATGTGAGTTACCTAGGCAGGTCAAAACTGTACTGCTCTATAGGTTAATCAGCGCGCTTAGTATTTTTGTTCGTTTATACGTGAAATCCATGTAACGAGATAACAGCCATTAGTAAACACCCGCTAGCTTTATCCGATGAATATCCTTGAATTATTAGGCATGATTAGAGCTGATACGAGCCGAAAAGTGATTTAAGTAATTTCATAAACTCGCGTGGTACGAATCGGCCCTGGCTCTGCAACACAGCGCGTGCCCGCCTGCATGGCGTCCTCTTTCGAAAACGGCGAGATGATGAATGCTGGCTATCGACGACGTCGAATGCGGTTCCACTTCGCGTGAAGATGCGCGGCCATCGGCGTCTGAGTGGCTGACCACAGGCGTCTGGTCATAGGCCCGACGAACGGGGTAGGTTAAAACCCGGCGTGCGCTCTAAGCACAGAGCCAAACGTAATAGGCTCGCATTGATAACGAAGTGTTTCATTGTTCGGATTTAATCTGGACGATGATCTGTGGAAGTCTTTCGGACATGCCAAAAGCATTGGATAGTCGCCATGTGCATCTGCTGAGGCCATATTGCGGGTAAATCATTGTTTCCAAAACACATCTTCAATATCCGAAGCGGCATTAGTTTGCTGGAAGGGTCAGTTTCAAGCGAAAGCGACGTGTAGATGGTGACGCCTCGTTACGCATGGTGTGGTGGTGGTGTGATACCTTTCAGGGGCCACAATCACTGACATGGAATCCCGAAAAGCTTCTCAAGCGATCCAAGCTTGTTCCATACAATTAGAAACTAAGCTCAAGTATTTATGCGAGATGGCTAGATATTGTTCTTCGCTGGTATCCGTTCGGATAACATATTTGCCTAGGCGGCGTTCAGGAGGTATTTCTGTTTTTGTTTATCACAAAGTCTCCACGGTTAACAAGGCCAGCGAAAATGCACCCTGGGGGCTATTCCAGTTTATACTTTTCCAGCATATACTTATCAGAGGAGATCTGGCTGTTTATTTTCTCACTTAGTATTCCACTTCGGCGGACTCCGTCATTTTCATCGCGAGCTTAGTCTACGTTCCGTCGCCGAAGGAGAAACTATTCCAACTGAATCGTTTGACATTTATTCGTCCAAATGTATTCTATACTGATGAGTTTTGCAAACGAACCTGGTTACTACGTCTACACAGCGCACTCATGTCTTGCTTCGCTGGACTTACGGTTTGCTCTATGGCGTACCGATTTCCTGCTGAAGACTTTTACACATGCAGATTCATACGTGGATGAGTCTCATAGGAGCTTTAGGACAATTACGGCTGGACAGATGACCTTGTCATGCTCGTATCGCGGCAATCGTGGCCTTCCGTGATCACTCTGCTATCGAATGCGGGACTTTGGGAGTGGTTCTGTCCGTGTCGCTACTCGTTCAGCCGCATCGAACGCTAACATACGGCGTCGTCCTCGTTTCTACTGCTGCGTGCTCAAACTCTACTAAGATGACGAATTTCCTAAAAGAGAACACGTCCTAGCTCTCAGGCCGAGTTTTATTTTCTTACCCTATGACTATAAAGTATTCCGGCACTTGAATCTCACTCTTTTTGCATCTACCTAACACGCATACACACGCGTACGTTTATCTACAACGAAGTGCTGCTGTTCGACTCTCATTAAGCTGTGCGCTGAAGAATGCCTTCTATGGTGGTGTACGACGGGCGCGTATGGCTGCGGGCCATATGTCTCGACGCGTTCTACGGGCTTTTCTCGAGTTCGCCGACAACGTCAGCTTTTGTTCCGTTCCTAACTTCCGAAGTTTGTTCCACCTCAACGTCGCCCGCGGCGGCGGCAGCGGCGGCGGCCTCCTTTGAGATGCGGAAACCGGTGAAGGATGTGAAGGCCTGCAACTGCGGGTCCGACTCGATGATCTCGCCCTCCTCGATGTAGGGGTAGACGACGTCGTCCTCGCGGAGCCTTAGCACAATCGAACCGGCTACGGCATCGGAGCCGGTCTCTGAGGAGTACATCGTGACAACGGGGGCGCGACTCGCCTGAAGTGACAGGATCACGGGCCGGCGGCGGCGGGTGGCGGCTTCGAACGAGAAGAAGTACAGGCCCGGTTCGCGACACCGGAACGTCCCCATGCTCGGATTGACGTCGGCGTTTTCGTTGGTCACCACCCGCTTGAAGCTGACGTACGGCCCCTGGGCGTGACCGCGCGTCATAGTGAAGCCCACATGGTGACTGAAAACGGCCGGCAGTAAGAACACGACAACGCGCACAGCCGACAGCATCGTAGGCATCACGGAGACGTCTCGCGTTGAAGGTCCGAAGTATGAGGCTGAGGACTTCTGAGGTGTTGCGGACGCGGCTTGGATGCGGCTCGGTGAGTGCGTTCGATCGCAGATATCATGCGCCTTATACGCAGGACGGCGAGCCGGCAACGAGCAAGAGGGCGTCGCGGGCTGGTGAAGTGGAGAGAAGTTGTTCGCTTGGGCGAACTCGCTGAGATTCTGACGAAAACCTCGGTCGGACGAAGGTCAAGAAGTCGTTTACGGGGGCGCCGATATAAAAATGGTGTTCAGACAGGATCAGTACTCGAACACGGAAGAGTTGGACCCGACCGAACCGGCTTAGAGCATTCATGTGAACTTCATTTTTGTGCTTTGTTTTCCCTCTCGCTGTTACTTTTTTTGCTCTGAAGGTGGGAAACTGGCCGATGTTCTGTGGAAATCGTTGTAGATCGGAATGAGCACCACTGCAAGTCGCTGTCATTGTCGCACCTCTACCCACGAGCGAATTTGTGAGCGTTCTAACACGTATGGAGGCCATTATTATATGACAAACATGCTCAAATGTATATTCGTGTTCTCATCATCTGATACGTTTGTTGCTTTGCTGTTGCATTTACCACAACTCCGTTGGCATCGCTTTATTTCAGCTATGTTCGTTCAAAGACTATCGTCAGCAATACTAGTTAATACAATCGCTTCTTGTAGTTGTACGAAGATGGCGTGTCGATGTCTTCGTCAGTCCAGCACCGCTTTATTTCCACAATCTGACATGATCATCACATCGGTTCCGCCGTCGATGCAAATTCGTCAGCTAATTCAAAAAACTTCCAATTTCGATAGGCGTGAATGAAATCATCTATACGAAATCGAGAATGGTTACGAGTTGCATTTCCAGCGGGCGTGACTGGCAGCAAAATCCGAATAGACAATCGGCGTGTTTTTGCAATCAACACCCAAAAGTAGTCCGTAGGCCACTCTTCGTCCTCGAGAGGTCCTATCAGCCTGAAAGAGAATTCCAAGCAATTGCTCAAAACGCAGCGCCTAATTCCGTACGCCTTCCTTTACTCGATACGGCCCTTTCATCGCTAGACGGCGAGACAACAGCTGCCAGTGCGGCGTAAACGTGTCGCGTAAAAACAACATCGTGAAGATCGAATAAAAATCGCTCTGCAGACGATGTCGTTTCGACAGGTGGAATCGAGAACGGAAAACGCGTCCTGCTATCGTAGGCAGAAGTCGGTACAGTAAAAAAAATAACGGCTTGAAGTGATTCATGACGGAAACGACGCCCGCGGGCGCAATATACGAGCTTCAACCGCGTAGCGTACCGAGGGTCACCGTTCCCGTTTGGCGACGAACCGGTCGACAAAAGCCTGTGCGTCACAATGCGTCGTATCGACGTAGACAGGTAACATATTGGCAAATTAGCCTGTCGATGTTGCTCTAACTGTCGAAAATGAGTGATGGCGACATAATAGCTCGAGGCGTTCACGAGGTTTGTGGCTGGAAAAAACAAGAGGATGCGCTCTCTCTGTTTTGTTCAGAGCTTCCAACATGGCTTGAGGGCACGCCGCGCGAGTCTCGGCCGCGCGAGTCTCGGCCACTTGCGGGAAGCTCGACTGCCCGGTAGGCATGTAAAGGTTAACACAAAACGCGAAACGCCTCCACCCACCGGATCGTTCCGGCCGGCCGCCTCGCGTCTTGACGGCGTACGCACTCAATCTCTCGCAAGCGAAAATCGTTCCATTGCATAAAAAGGTCTGAGAACCTGAATTCTTACCTAGTGAGCGTACAGCGAAGGTCGAAGTCGTCCGTCGTCATGGCCTTCGTAGTCGGGCGGTCTGGAATGTCGTCCGACGACGGCTCGCCGGAACAGATCTGGCCGGAAAGTTCAGCCGGGGCTGGTCGCCATGCGTCGAAATGTTTCGCAAGAGCTCGGACGTATTAACCGGGTCATATTTTACTTCGCTATCACACAATTTTGCTTCTAGTTCTCTTTTGTACGTCTCGGGAAACACTTGAGGCCGTACGATAGGACATTAGTCAGACACTATCGCCACGTCGTTGCGCAGGGTCCGCATTAGCTTCCGCCGCTAAAGAAGGGTGATAAGCGAGCAGTTCTTCTGCGGTTCGCCAAACTGTCTTTGAGGGTATTTCAGCAAGAATCGGTGTCTTTTTTGTCTTCTTATGCTGAATTCTATGCTGCATCATTGACTATAAAATTCCATATATATATATATATATATATATACCCGTTGTGAACTCTGTTTGGCGCGCGCCCGGCCTTTAACTCGGCTGTTATCGCGTTTCGCGACTGGGTTCACTGGGAGGAGCGGGACGCGATCAGGTGGACAGCGGAAGGGTTCCACCGATAATATCGGAAACCCGATATCGGACTCAGACGGTGAGCAGGCGATGCTCGCGGATCGGAACACGCCAACCAAACGAATAGCGCAAAGGCCAATTGCCAGCTCCTCGCTGGTAGGAAATTCGTAGGCTGGAGATCGGCGGGGGCTCGTCGAAGCGCCTCGGATAGTCCAGATAGTTTCAACCGCTGCGAGTAGTTGGCCAGGCTGCGATCCGTCATCTAGATCCGGCCGCCGGTTCGTTCAGAGGATGATGAAGCCGGAGTTGATGCCGAAGGGAGCTCCGGTGCTCTGAGCTCGAATGGTACTCGGTGAAGGGTGAGTGCTCGTCCAGGTCGATTGACGAAGTACCACACGACGACTGCCGCTGAAAGGACCTACCGAAAGGTAGGTATAGGTTGGGGATCGGCCAGTTGCCATTTTTCTGAACTGACCCCATTCTGGAGCTGGTTTTCGGGGCACAGCAAAACGTTATGTGGCCCCCTAGCGTTTTTGGTGAACAGTTCATAGACGGAGAAAATGTTTTTAAACATCCTATGACCAATGAGTTCTTCTGTGCTTCTCCGAGAGTTGGGTATTTCTCCGATTTTAGTGAGATTCACATAAACGACAAACGGGTTTGGCGGTGTCAGGGCAGATTCAATAAGCAAAAGCAAGTTGACGACATTTCATCTGGCGTCGACGCATGCCAGGTATGAACGTCCAGCGACACTATCCGCCAACGGCTGCGTGTGAAATAAAATATTCTGTATACCGATATCAGGATCAGCCACCGATTGCCATTCGGTCAACGGCGAGCTCCACGAGAATAGGGACCCTTCTCCCGCGCAGAAATTGTCTATAGGTCAAGTAGGCGTTCGTTTACTTGTCTCGAAAGGATGGTTACAATCAAACATGCCAAACAATGCAGCCTCTCTATCGGCGCCTCTGCTGTGTATCGGCCGTTCGGATCCCGCACTCGTCAGACAGTCTGATCCAGCCGGGCCCGTATCGACGATCGGCCCACGAAGACCACTCTCTTTCGGGAAGATCGCTCGTACAAGAAACACTTACGACTTAGCGCGGGGGCGGCAGATCAATTCAGCGAACCTGGTCAGCCGCAGTTCATCCGGCAAATCAATGGCTAAACCGTCGATTCTCGGATACCCAAGCCACTCGATATTGGCCTAACAGGCCACACGAACGGGGTAATGTTTCGATCGGCGGACAACAGCTCGTGTTTCCGACGGCTAAAGGTTCACAGGCCGAGTGTCACTGTAGTTGTATCCGGGACTGTAACGGAGACGTTTCCGTTGTCGTGGAAACGTTTTCCACGGCACTGCTCCCGCGGGTCGTGCCAGGCCTGAACGAGAAAGGGCGGCCTGTGCATACATTCCCTACGTTTCCGCAGTTTATCGTTATTTCTGCTTTTTTTTTCTTTTGCTCATGCAGAACGATCAGTGAACCTCGATGTGTCGCGGATTGAGCGCCAGTCCTATGCGTCGTTTGACGGCGCGTCTTCGTAGCGGCACTTCATTACACCGTCGCTATTCGAATGATTTTATCGACATTCATCAATTGACGCTTCCTTCCGGCCGCGTACGCGGACTGCGACCCGGGCGGCGGCACAGCGAGTGGCGCTCGCCGCCCCTGGGGCAAGCAAGCCGTACGAGGGCAAAAATGGCCAACGAACGACTTCGAGGTCGTGCGAGCACACGCGCGATGTTTTATTGACCCGGTGTCATCTCGGAAGCGGTCGGAGTTAGGCCCTCCTCGGAGTCTGAACAGGGAAATAAAATGAACACGATCTCTAACGATAGCCTAGATCTGACTCCGTCCATCCGCTAACGGATAGGCCATGCGTGCGATAGTGTTTCAGGACATTAAAGGACGCGAGGGAAGAGAAAAGGACGGATAGCCATTAATTAGACGGAGGCTGTCGTATTCACGAAAAAAAAGATATATATATATATATATATATACACACACACACACACAGAGAGAGAGATAAACGTTCGTAGCGCTCTGCTGTCTAACATGTTTCTGCGATTATTCGTGCCATAGTTAACAATGCGATTGTTTTAGTTAATAGATGTGCAGCGTTGGCGAGTCTCAATGAAGAAAGTGCAAGTGTGCACACAGCGACATATATATATATATATATATATAT
>MNPL01003126.1:0-21950 GCA_002081605.1 Tropilaelaps mercedesae
TATATATATATATATATATATATATATATATATATGAAAGAGAGAGAAAGAAAGAGATCGTAACACACGAAACGGATAAAAATAAATATTTAGCAATATTGACTACAATAGCAAGATGCATGGGATTTGTGGATCCCATCTTCACCGTTACGGGTGGTCGTTGCGTGCAACCGCACTAACCGGAACTCCTAATAGTAAACCGCATCGATCTTGCGGCCATTTCTCATCAATTTTCATTTTTTTTAACCTGCCGGTTCGATATCAATGATAGAACTTCTCGGATGTATTATAGCTGAAAAGATATTTAGAAAAGCACTATTAAAGGTAAGTTCATCTATCGCTATCGGAAAAATATAGTATTTGAGGGATCCTATTGAAAACTTGGAACATATCCAAAACAAGTTTTTGACTCAAATACATGCATAATTTTGAGAGAAATTATTGTGCTTCGTGACTCTGGGATACTCCATAACACCGCTGGTGGTAAAATATAGGCTACGGAAAGATAATATGATTGATCAGTTCTTCAAAAGTACATCCGAACTGTCTGCGAAACAGCCCGACTATATACATGAAGTTGCACGAATGGACCGAGTCAGTAGTGGTTTACTTGGCGCGTAGCTAGACAATTCAGGTACTCGCCTTTTCGTTTAAATAATGAAGTCAAAAATAATATATATAAATGTCTACTCATAGAAATTATACACTTCATAGATACATTTTGTAAACTTACAAGAGAAAAGAAGAAAAATAAATTCTATGAATTTTTCGAGAGAATATTTTACACTTTCATGACACCTTTTTCTTTTTTTTTTTTTAATGGGGGTTTTGGGTAATGCTGATGGCACTAGCACGTTACTGCAACCATTCAGTGACTGGTGTGGGACTTACGAACCCACTAAAACCCCGTGTTCCCCCCACCCCTAGGTTCGGTAGCCGGTAAGACATTACTTCGATAACTTTCATGACACCTGCGACAGCAATTCGGTGACCAAGTATATTATCTAATTCCAAGAAAACACAACTACTCCAATTCATGCTTTACGCGGGGAGAATCAGATACGCTTCGGTTGTACGTTCTGAGTTTAGCGTACTAAGATATGAAGACTTCATGCCACCAATATACGAAGAACATTTTGGCAATGTCCTCGGAAGCCGTCTCTCATACAGAATTGAACGCCAATTTATTGTCTGCGTTTCAATCTATAACAATATCCATAGAATATAAATACTGAATAATAATATCTACCGGATTCGACCCCGATGTGTTGTTTGTTTATAATGCCGCTTAATGTAAACGCCTTGTATTGCTATCGAAATGGAACACCTTGCTCGATACTTGGATTACGAAATATGAGTAAACAAGCAAAGGCCGTGCGTGTGGTAATAACGTTGAACCAGTAAAGTGAACATGAGGATATCAAACCGTCAAGATCTACTGCAAAAAATCGGTGTGACAAAAGCCATACCTCATTCACAATAGAGTCATTGAGGGGCATACAACGCACATTGGCGAAGCTCGTGGCTGTTCATTGCTATTTTGAAATTGTCTTTAGCCTACGTGCATCTTCACCCCCCGAAAGCGCTTGGGACCATCCGGTGTCGTACTCAGCGACAATGGTACCCTTGAAAGGATCGAATCGGAAGTGATAGATTATTCAATCGAGAGTGGTCAGACTCGTATGCTGCTACTATTATTTCATGCAAATATAGATTAAGTGTGTTACGCACATGGATTTGCGCCACTGCGCCACAACCCATGTTTCAGATACTACGTATTTGTGTATTTGCATGACGCCTGCGACTGGCTATGTGAAAAAAAGTAAATGAGCATTATAACCCGCGTCGGTTTATAATATACCTATTATAATCAATTTTCGTGTTTGCTTGTATCTATAATTCTAAGGAAACTTCTAGCTGATTGGAGTCTTATTTCCTACTCTAGGTTTTTAGAGGACTTACTTCCAAGCACTAGAAGAACGGGATGTATCGAGGGTAAATCATGTTTCTATAAAAAAAGCTATGTTCCTGAGAGTAATTTAGTAATTGGGATATCACGCAAAAACTAATTGCTTACAAGTTAGCCATTGCATCGTACCTTTGGAGACGTTTCTTTCATACAGATATGAAAGTTCTGTTTATCATGGTGGCTTGGTGCATCCGTATGGGCCTTGCAACCGGAGGAGACATGTAGATGCACGGGTTCGGTACTCGCCAGTGCAAATTTACATTTATAAGGGGTTCGTTTTACGGAGCAATGCAAAAACTGCTATCGTGCACGTTAAATGTTGGCTGATGGTCAGCTCTAAAAAATATAGACATAAAAGTTCTATTCGGGTACGTGAGTCTCATTAGCAGGCAACGAAAAACTGTGAATCAGTTGTATTGCAATACTTACCTGAAAAATAACGTCGGCAAAAAGATTATCTAATTCACACGGTTTTCGTTTGCCCACCCTCGTGATGTCTGAAGATTATGTCCCCGCGATCTTAACGTCAAATACAACAGTGACCGGGTTAATCACCGTTGTACTAAAGGACAGAGTTGGAAGCAGGAAATAAGGCTGATGGAAGCAGTGATTACAAAGCGAGCCGGAAAAAGAAAGAAGACGTGGATTATCGGAAAAGAAGGGTGAGAGTTGAACTTAGCGCAGCTGAAAGAAGCGAAAAAAGGAGTAACGTAAAAATAAGAGTAAGTAATAAGCCTGGTCGAACTAGGCCCGTGAATTGCTCAACGGTGACTTTTGGACTTCAGAGGGGTAAGTTTAGATTTTCCAACCGACAGATTTGGAAGGAATACGCGCACTGAAACAGGGAATTAAACCCCTAGGGTGGTTAAAGATTAAATCCTCTTAAAAAGTAAGCAGATGTGCCAGAAGTTTACATTTCTTTGTCTCGTATAAAAAAATTAATGGGAATTAACAACTTGACAATGACATGCCTATATTGGCCATCCGAATTAGATTTTTTTGAGAGTACGTTTTGGTCAAGACGGTTTAAGGATCTCCATTGATTAGAGTAGAGCTTGGATGGTTGTTGTGAGTTGACTAAAACGACTGAATCGTCATTTAAAGAAAGGAAGTGTAGGATGACCGATTAGTTAAAAAAGAGCCACGACGCATATGACCAACGAACCACTACGAGCTGGCAAGGTTTGTATGTGCGCGCAAGCGTCTCTGAAAATATAGCTTATAACAGGGCACTGATCTACAGAATAAAAACTGCTTTAGCTAGCCGTCGTTAAGAATAACAGATGAACTATGTTCATATTGTTAAGGATGTGTTAAGCGTGGAAATTCCAAACATCAACACGCTTAAAAAACGAATGCCGTATCTATAAATTACAAGACGAAACTAATGTCAATTTAGATTGAGCAATGAATCAAGAGAAAAACTTTCTCAAATGATAAAAATAAAGAATAATAAGTTTATAAACTACATGTTTGCATGTAATTTATTTCGCTTAGTACATTGTTGTCTTATTAGACGTGTAAATAAATATTGTCTTTAAATATAGAAGTAGGCCAGTAGCTGTGTTTCCAAAAGAAAGCTCTAGAAAAAATAAACTATACGTATATTTTCAAATTAGCGGAAATGTTTTCTACTATGAACATAAAAGCTTTCTGATTCCGGCACTCACGTTGATTCCCGTGGTATCGAATACCAGCAAAGAAAATTAGCAATTTACGCCTGAGGTAATTCCTAGCGTGCATTTATACAAATGCACTACAGCAAAAATGATTCCGTTTAGGATTATCAGTTTACAGATTTTAGATACAACAAAAAACAGTTTCCGATGAGAATTCTTATTTCGATCGGAAAGCTGCTATTGTTTCTTCCCATTCAACGACCATAGTTAGCAACAGACAATAATTGTCTCAACGTTCCATAGTAGCGTCACTGTGCTACATACATATGACAAATGTTTCTAGCAGGCGTGTTACGGCATTCTTAAATTCACAGTATTGATTAAATATTCAACTAGACCTAGCGAATGATAAATACAGTATTATTATATAAAATATAAGTTAAATATAAGTTAGTAGTAAAATATAAGTTAGTAGTAAAATATAAGTTAACTTCATTCTTGACAAAGGAAATCGCTTTCGATCAAAAAACCTTTCAATTGAAGGTAGCGTAGAATTGTGAGAGATAACACCAACTGAACATATTCATATATTGAGATGACCAGAAATTAAGCAAAGACAGCAGATTTATAATTTCTGTTGAAGATCGGAGGATAGAATTATGGAAATATGCCTGTGACTGGAGCATACACGTTTAGGAAACGATGCTGTAAATGTCACTGAGCTTTCCGTACTCACTGCCGTCACTAACATTATGTCCACTTAAGGTGCTGCTTAGCAAAAAAATTTGCCTTTCGTTTCTTTAAGCTGATCAGCGGTCTCCAATAGGGTTTTCTGCCAAGCCGTCCTTAATTTTTAGGCTAACCAGAACGCACTGTGCTGTCAGCAATTTCGTATCGAACACTGATTGCGGTCGAGGTTGGCTTTATCTTAGTAAAACAAAAGTTTACTCTCTATTGATTCTGTACATCCTGCAATAGGTTTCGTCCAATGGGTATGACGCGACCGATAAATTGAGCAACGACACGTCTCTAAAAATTTATATGGATTATTGACATATTATTGTCACATATTTGGTACCCATGGTAGAAAATGATACCCATAGCTTCCAAATTTCGGTGCAGCCAAAAGCTTTAGTATATATATTTAGAGTATAATTGTTTGAATTTGCGTATTTATATATTTATCCATATATATTTTTCGGAGAGGCGCTATGAGTATACCTTCACCACTAGAGCTTGCGTCGCATCCAGGCGCCCGCAGCTTAGACTTCAATCGGCGAATTTTAGTTTGGAGACCGTAAAGCACATATATATATATATATATATATAACATTTTTGGCCTCTTTATAGTATACGTTTTTAGCTTGAGCTAGTTACAAAATCTATTGCTAACCATACGATTCTACCAGGGCAGATGCAAGCTCCTATCAGAATCAAACTTGTATCCCGCTTAAAACTTGTTTTTCATAGCTTCTGTTGAACATTCATTTCCCAGATCGCGTGTATAGCATGAGCGGGATGTCTTACTCAATTCAGTTCACCTTTTTCGTAAAAACGAAACAAGTGTTGCTTACATTTTCAAGGCCGCAATTATCTGTCGCATTTACAATAAACGAGTATGACATTTTTAAGATCAAAATATAGAAGATATAATTAGCTAAAGTTGTTTTCCCCTATAATTAATTTCGAGTAAGTTATTATTATATTAAGCAATGGAAAACAAATATTCTCAAATTGTTTACTAGACTTTGACGGAACTCATGCAAAGCGTTTATCACAACTCATTTTGAAATTCTGACCGAAGGCCAACTAAACATTTAATGAGCTACATTCTGAGAAATGAGTTCTGTTCTTCGGAAGATCACAAGAAAGTTTCGAGCTGAGAACACAGTGTGCAGAACCAATATTTTTGCTTCAGATTTTCCACGATGAGTTTATTTTCGTCTTTCTTTTTTTACACATCCAGTATATGTAAGACATATTTGGCCGATATAGCCATGAAACGTCCTTTTTGGCTGGATGCAGCGAGCCCGTTTTCCAGAGCACTGTTGAGAGTACGCTGTGGTAGATTATACGTTATTTCTGCATAAGAACATTCACATCGCTTAGGTAAAATTATGGCCTGTGTATCTTACCGTACGGACACACGTAGCTTTCAACTAGTATACATGAAGAATATTTCGATACGGCTTCTAATACAGAACACATCCTTGGTGCTTGTAATATTTGAGCATTTCTGTGTTATGGAATCACAGTATTAATTCTTGCAAATCTTTGTTATTAGGACATGATCACCACATTCCGTAAGACGTCGATAATCTGCAATTATGACAATTTGCAATGGCTGTTACTCAACCGGGTTCAGCTATTCGACGCAGCAACTGTTAATGAGGTCGCCGAAATGCCCTTGGAGCAGAAGGCAAAGGCAACGAAGCGCTGGAGATCAGGTTTCGTCCTCTGCGCCGTTGACTTCGGCTGCCGGGTTGTGACAGAAGCGAAACCTCCCACGGCCTCACGCCTTGCTAGCCACAGTCGGCACCGACTTTCTTTGAATGGCCGACTTAATCATATGCCAATATTTAAATTTTCCGCCAAGCAGCTACGACGATTAAAAGCGACGTATGCATGTGTCGTGTCGTTAGGTTATCTAGTCTTTTAGCCTACAAGGAAAAAGAGTAACGCATTAAATTAACGCACACCGTCCACTGCTATGAATACCGTATCCGTCTGTAACAAAAGTGCACTAACACTTCCTTGCAACCACGCCGTATAAAATGTAATAGTATACCGTTTATCAATTGCGGTCGACGCGGTTACAGTGCTTCATACGATTTAAATTTTGGACGTCGTCATATCACTGTTATCCGCTCAAGCTTGGTAGTAACATTGCTATAAGACGCGAGCGTCGTTCGACGAAATTGTCAAAACACTTGCGAAGACCTAGCTAACGATGCACCTGCTTACAATCTAATGGTGTTCTCGATACACTCCAAGAGTCAGACGAGCAGAGCAGCTAATGAAACAGGTATTATCATAGTATACAAGGAGTAACGTAACAAAATAGTTTCGTCTGCCAAATTATTGTCTGTCGGTTTTTGGCTTGCCTGGGGGCCTCGTACTAATCCTGAATACCCTCGTCCTAGCTCAGATGGTTCTGGGCTGCGCGTGTATGCCTGTTTGATTGACAATACATTGCAGTGATCGTGTAATCTCTGAAAAAACAAAGTGTACATTCGGACTTGTTGGAGCCGCTTTTGTTGAGAACTCGAGAAGCGCGTAAGGATTTATTGGCCAATATACGAAAAAACTGTGTCACGTGTATTTGTCTTGCCTTCGACATCATGGAAGCCATCAAAGCCTATCATAGGACACGAGGCGGGTGCCATGGAATTGTCGTAATTTCCTTTCTCCTGGTTTTTGTCGTGTTGCCACAAGCGGACTCCGGAGTTGTGTCGTTATTTAAGGTGCGTTTAAATAGGATGTTCTATTAGCTAGAACTTCATACCCTGAGGTTCAGGTGACAATATCTACGTAACAAATTTTCATAATACACACACT
The DNA here is from genome assembly GCA_002081605.1 of Tropilaelaps mercedesae. Taxonomy (NCBI): domain Eukaryota; kingdom Metazoa; phylum Arthropoda; class Arachnida; order Mesostigmata; family Laelapidae; genus Tropilaelaps; species Tropilaelaps mercedesae. The sequence continues at coordinate 7,147 of MNPL01003126.1, forward strand.
ACTACATAACTGCCAATAGCATTGTCAACAAACTCGTGTAATTAATAAGCCTCTAGCCCGCAAACGATCGCGTGATTTACGTCGCGCAATTATGAAACACAATTTGTTCACACACGATTTTTTCGACACACGTTTTCCTTCAACTACGTTCTCTATCAAGGAGGTTTTACTGGAAACATCGGTCGCTAAGAAAATATTCTAGATGTATTGATTGATAGTTTGATTGTTTGTTTAGCAAAACTAACGATTCCTATTAACTCATGGCAGGAACAATGCGATCTTCACTCATTCAATGTTCGGACTTCTCATTATAGGCGAAGAAATTGGCGAAAGTGGCCCTAATTGGTGCGGCCATCGCACCCCGACTGGTCATTCCTTTGCCATCGTTGAATTTGCCGCATCTCCACCATACGCTGCCTCACACTCATCAAACCTCGCATATCCACCACGACTGGAGTGTTTGGCCTGACTGGGACTGGCCGTCGTTTGACCATCACGAGCACCATGATCATCATCACCACCACCACTTCCATGAGATTTTTCATACAACTGCCCACCACAAAATTCACGTCCCAGCCGAGACGTTTGAAGTCATCGAGACGCCAGCCGACGAATGGCATTGAAACTAGATAGGTAAATGGCGGTTCGATATCAAGCGATAGCGCAGTATCATGGGACAATGCCATTTGTCGATTGGAGGAAGTAATAAGCGCCTGCACGTAAAGTTGCCAGAGTCTAGTTTGTAATGAAAAGTGAGAGCACCTAGAACCCGAACGGTCGTCAGAGGGCGACTGTTTCTGCAGACTTGTGGCCAGTGAAGCTAAGTTGATAATGTCTGCATATCTAACTTAGTGAAGGAGTCACTCGGCATACGCGAAGTCGAAGTAACTTGATGCGGGAACCTACCAGCCATTGAGTTGAATCTCGCTGGTGGAACATTTGTTGTAAGTGTAATCCTTTTGTGTACTCAGGGCTAACCGATAAAAGTGAGAATCTCTTCCGAGCCTATTCAAAATAGTTCAGATCGTCCTACTAATAGAAGATGGAACAAGTTTTAAAATTAGAATGCTTATATGGACGTAAAATGTAGCACTCAGAAGGGCAGCCTAAATGAACTCCTAAATGAATTCGTATCGTATATTTAATTACAGTTTATGCTCCATTCACGACCATATCAACCAAGCATGCATGCTAATACGGACAGTGTCAACTCATAGGATGGGGTGGTTTAGCTTGTAGCGATACGACCATGTGAAGAAAGATTGTATAACAGAGAGAATGATGCAGGTGTGTCAGTGGCAACGAGAGGAACGCCATTATAAAATGTGACTGAAACCCTACAAACAGGGCAAACGTGCAATGTGGAAGGATGATGTAATTAAGCATGTTAATCATGAACACGTCTCCTCTAGAGTTGCGTTATGGCTGATGGTGCACCGTAATTCCTTATTTACGCATTACCTTTGGGCACCTAGTGGATGCTAATGTTGATGGTTGGTTAAACATAATAAGAAAAACATATAGCAATCGGCAGCACTCTTGCCCTGTGAGTACCACCAATCTGTGTGATGATGCAGTATTGAGTGCGCATGAAAAGTCATTGTACACAGCCAAAGGAGTTTGTTTCGCAAAACGTATCTCACATACTTTTCTTGGCTGGTTAGTATTCGCGTGCGTCTCGCCCGTTTCGACATCCAACTTGATATTTCGCAAGACGACTGCTTCGCAGAAATAGTTTGTCCACTAGTTGACCATTATGAACCCATCAGTTCTTATGAATTCCCTTTAACACTGAATTAGGATAGTAATTGATAGTACATAATGTACGGGGCTACTACTGAGAAAGTGGTCGACCATATTTTCAAGCGATATCTCACTTAGAAAAATATTTTTCTTATATGAATATTACATTGCGTTTGCCCGATCGAAGCTCACTAGGCTCAAACGCAGATCCAGATTCAATTCAACCCTTAGGGAACTCTATTATTGCTCTGAACTTGTCCGTTACTTAACCTTGACTTTAACCGTTCACATAAGATGGCGTTCGAAGTGAAACCAGTTAGTCGATAGATACGTTCATTGAGAAGCAAGTTGCGGAAGCTCCGATCGACAAAAAACACCTGAAGAGAGCCAACCAGGTGGCCAGCTAAGAGAACAAGATCAACCTGATGCAAATGCTAACAGAAGTGCTAAAAGCGCTTCAATCTTTACTCTTCACCACGTGCTTTTGGTCGCTCATTTGGTGAACGTGTTTGTATTTTGCTCATAGACGCCAGAAGAATGAATAAGGGAATTCACCTAATTTGAGTGGACCTCAAGTGGACACTCAATATTCGCCTTTGCAAATGTTGCCTATCAAGTTTTAACGCGCAGTATACATACAACCTTTGGCCCCCTCCCTAAATGCCTTCTCTTCCTGTTGTACAATGACCTATAGTTCTCTAAGTGACGGTTGTCGGTCAGGCAATTGAAGAAACGCCCACTCAGTAGGTAGCATGGTTAAAGGTCAGCATATAATATTCAGCATAAAGCTTTGAGACATCTAGCTCAAACTGCAGAAACCACTTTTCTTCCACAAAGTGGGCGAAGGAGCTAGACGCAAAACTGAAAATAGTCTGGTAATATACACGCTGTGTATGCACCAGGATGTTCTCAGATTGAAGAGTGAGTCTCGGAAGCAATTGCGGTTTGAAAAAAGGCGAGCGTCCTCTTTAAATGGTTTCTTCAATACTTAACATAATCCATCACACGCCGCACCTGCAATCGGGTGAACGCGATGAAAATCTAATGACAGACCTCTGTGCACAATTGTTGTTTTGACGACCAACTAGTGTATAGGTAGTTAGTAACAATGACGAAGCGTGCTGCTGTTTCATCCTATGTAAGGTCTAACCAGTTAGTTGCGTGTTGTTTATGTATCTGTTGGATCGTCGAAGTCGTTAGGGCAGAAAATGATACAATTGTGGATACTGCTGTTGCAGAAATATCGAGAGACGCGACCACTGCGGAGTTTGTGAGATCTAGTTTTCGAAAAAATATGAAAATTGCCGCCATTGATAAAATTGTTAGCCTCAGAAACAAGAAGATTTGGACGACCAACGTGACTCTCAGTTCGAATGTCACGACAACCGATGACGTTGAGAACACCACGAATGTCGGACGCGTGCCTAAAGAGGGATCTTACTACTTCGTTGGAGACCAACTGATTTGCTTATCGCCCGTATGCCTAAATCGATTTGAGGCGAGATGTACAGTTTACAGCCAACCGAAGGAGTACGGTACATCAGTGCGCTGCGCGTCCAGGTATATGCCGTTTTACTATAAGTTCTATATGACCAATATAGTCTGCCGTGGCAACGACTCGGATGCCTGCGTGCTCGAGTACACGCTGACTTGGGACGATTTTTTTCTTCCTCCGGACGACGGCGGGAGAGGGATTGCAACCATCTTTTGGGCCCTGTTCGTGACGAGTTTATGTAGCGTTTTTTGTTTAGTCTGCTGCTGGGTGTCTAGCCTTGATTCGTATAGTCCAGTGCTGTACCCGTATGTGCCGTACGACCCGTACTACCGGGAAGAGCCGACCGTTTACTACATGTTCGACAACTCTCCTAGAAGAGAGGTGCGTGCGCCTTCAGCGAAAGAAACGCAGTCTTCTTCGCATGATATGTCTTTGAAGGCAGGCAAAGTTAGTCCGGCGGGTATTGCCAAGACTAGCTGTGAATCCGTTAAGGCAGAAGACGAAGCAACAGCAGCTGACACTGCATAACCCGCTCTAGGACACTGGGTGTAACTCCAATAGCGTTTATTGCACTCAGCCGCCGGCCTCTCAAAACAGAAATTCGGTGATGCTTCAGCAACGCCATAACACCCGATGAAAAGAGTAGGAGGCCGTTCAAAATAACCTGCAAGATGCTGCATCTCAAGGCGGCATTATGCTTGCGGTGCTCTTGGTAGACTCTTTAATTTTCGATACTACTTATATAGAACATACCAGCGTTGTGACGTATGTTCATTCCAGATGGAGGCCGTAGTACAGTTTATTCTAGCAAATGTAAATTTTGTTCAATACGTGGAGTGTTGAAAGTAATTCGATGACAATAAAATTTTAATACGTTGGGAATATTTTAAGAATATATTTCAAGAAACTCGCAGGGTGCACTTGATGTATGGCATTCTTGTAAATGGATAAATACGTTTTAGCATTTGTCATGGATTTTTTGGGTACTTAGGACTACCGTATGTTAAACGGAGAAAGTCGGATATTGATTTATCAGTAGTATGTCTACCAATCACCTAGACATACCTGAAAGCCTTTGTAAAGCAAAGAAATGGGTGTGTCATTTGAGGTTCCTTAATGCGATGACAATTCCTCATGCTGTTTTGTATTTATCAGTATTAACATTGCTGAAGGGAATATAGAGGGTTTATGCTGAAGGCACGCTTTTTAGAGCAGACTGTGTGTCTGCGAGGAGGGAAAAGAGAGAAAAATCATCGTACTAACGGAACAATTCTCGTTCTTTTCATGAAATACACTGACCAGGTCATAAACAATTATGTTGAGCAGTCTTCTGTCACGCGCCTGTATAATTACTAGAAAATGAGAATCCTCTACTTTTTCATTTTTCCAGCGTAAATATCTTGTAGCTAGCGCGGGCAGATTTTCAGCACCATGATTCTACTGGGTAACTATTTCAACACTGGATCCGCTATGGCACTCCAGGAAGAAACCGACGGACGAATTGGCCTTCCAGCTTTTGATTCAAATGTTATAGCCCCGTCTTTTGTGGTGGTCAACACGAGGCCTGGAAAAGACGTATATATACTGGTTCAAGCACCGCCGTTGCACATCTGCATTTATGGGGTCCGTCCTTGCGTACAAGGTAAGTAAAACAGAGAAAACTTTCGCACCTAGAATAGGCAAGTTTCTTATCTGGAAGATCTAATAGCCGCATCTCTAATATGGGTTCATGCGTGCAATTGAAATTAACAAGCAAAGAAGTAGTTACGGTCATATCAAGGACCTGAACGAATAGAAACTCGTCCGGGTGGCCCAGCTATGTAGGAGGCTTTTTCCAGAATGTTCACAAATTGAAGAATTGATACATAATAAGTATAAAACGCCAGCATTCTTATCTACCTGTTATATATCCATTCTTATCTGTTACATATGTATATACTGCTTCCTGTTTCGATGTTGCGAACTTGGGGAAGCTTATGAGCAGATAATTTGTGTGCAAAATAAAGCTCAGGTGTATGCTTGTTTGCTTAACATCCTTGGATTTCCGTCTTTTATTTCGTTACTCTTTACCACTCAGATTTGCGTCGTGTGTTCTGATACGCAGCTAACATGCATTCGCCTGTGATGACGCAAAGGCAAGAAAATGTAAAATATAGAGAAGATGAATTTTACGAACCATATGGTGTCGTTCGGTGGGTCGTTGGTATGAATAAAACGGTTTCTCGAATCTAGCACATTATTAGTAATGCTAAAATTACATGAACGTTCGGGAAACATGCTAATGTTATTTAGGCGGAGTATTGAAAAATAGAAGAGATTATCGGTAATTGTTTGACAAATGTATTTATGAACAACAAACCGTGAATAACTAAATTTCATACTATTACTAAGTGTTCGGTTCTATTGTATGATCACCGCGATGTCCAGACCATCTATGGGAAATCGATAGCGGTATCAGACATCATGGTGTTAACAATACAACGATCCCAAAACGATTTGTGTGTTATGTGAGTTACCGCTCTATAATGACTAAGCTTAATGTCCTTGATCACATACGAGAGTACAAGGGGCTTCTGCCAGGGATGTGTGCTAGTAAACTAGCCTCATCACCTTATATTAAACCTGGGATACTCGGTAAAACTCTGTTCATCGAGACAAATGCTGTAAACTTTTGAAGAATTAAATATGGTAACAAAACGACCGAAAAAAGTGAAGCAGAATATTCAAAGCCAATTGGCGTTGAAATATTTTTATACCAGATACACCTGAGATTCAGTGACATGTAAAACCTTCGATGATTCCTCTAAGGGGAGAACAGACTTAACGGCATTAGTGTACGACGAAACTACAATCGAAGAGTGAAGATTGGCCGAAGGTTCAACCGATTCATGTGAATTTAATGTAAATAAAACATATGTTACTCTGCGACGTGCTCACCCCTAATGCAATGTCTTAATGATTTATTGCTTTGGAGACCTGCCGAGACAGTCAAGCTACTTTGAATGTTTTTCCTCGCACGACGGGAAAGCAATCCGTATTAAAGGGGTTACTATAGGAAACATTGCTACATAATGATCAACCTGGTGAAATGTGGAGCCTCAGTGAGTTAGTTAATTATGACCTATCCAATCAGTCCCTCTAACTGCTGCAACCACAGTATAAGTAGCTACTACTTCGTCGTCTCTCTGCGGCTTACTTTAAGGAAAGCTTGTGGTTTCTGCTTTTCCGCTGCATAATCTGATTATGTAAAGGATTTAGTAATTTATTCATTCTTAATAATAGCTTTCAGATCCTATAAAAATTTATTTTGTTTCTATTCCCTCAATGTTTTGTCCAACCTTTGTTATGATAGGATGTACAAATTTCGCATACATACTACAATACCTGCATAATAAAATGTATTTTTGAATAATTTAAAAAGAAAAGTAGGGTTTATATTTCAATTTTGACGCCCCTTTTAAGTGCAGAGACCGAAAATTGCAGGATACGTTGTGTCTGACCTCTGCGCTTTGGCTAAATGAACCAACATGTGTATCGCGAATGGTTTGGTATGAGGTAGGCCTTGCGCACTCTTACAGCTTATCAACAGGTATATTTATGTTCAGGGATTTAATTATTTCGATGATAATTCTGGAATATTGCGTACGACGAAGGTTGTCGACTACTGACTACGTGATTCCATGTAACCAACTCGCCGACAAACAAGGAAGCAGAGTCGGTTGACAACGATGACTACCCTTCGTACAGAGGACTCCTAGGGTTGTTTGACCAAGCACGGAGTTGTAAATGGTTATCGGTAACAATTAGTCGTATGTCCTTGGTAATTTCCTGGCCAGTTATTTTCACTGTTTATGGTAAACGTCTATATATATATATATATATATATATAACGTCTTTACACATTAACAGCCATGGACTCACCCCGTTTTCATGCATGTAACCACGCACCTTCATGCTAGGTTTCATTCTAAGTGCTGCAACAAACAGTAATATGGAAATGAGATATCACCATGACAATAGTCAAGCACATCATTACGTTGTATTGATAAATCGGACATGTTAAATAATCGCTTACTCTTGATATTTCTGTTGTCAAAGAACAGCGAATAGCTAGCTGTAAGCTTATCTTGATCAAAATTCACTACCTGCTCATAGAATCCATTTTGTTGCATTAAATATACGTATACGTCCTTGTGCGACCCCTAAAACTGCGCCACGCCATTTAACATGCTTTTCAATTATAATTAGAATATAAGATTGCACACAAGTTTTGTAACTATCTGCCCTTTGTGCTTGGTTTAGATAGTGTTGAGAAATTCGTGGCTTACTGATAATACGACACGTTGGGCCATATCCGTAATAAAATTAAGGGTAATTGGGAAGTCTGTCAACGGCTATAAATTATTCGTATTCCTCAGGGTTGTTATAACCTTTTACTGCACTGAGAGATGGAATAGAGTATATGAGAACATATTTTCTAGATAATTTTTCAGCGCACCTGGTGATGAACTCAAACTTGCACTACTTGCGATCGTGCTCGAGTTAGACTAGTTGAAAGAAAATATATTTAACACATCATCACTCACTGTTCTGATCGAGAAATGTTGAACTACCGTTCTGATCAAAAAATACTTTCTTCCTTTATTATTTAAGCATCATTAGTTGTATTTAAAAAAAAATAGCGCACAAACTACAAACTTTTCTACTTTTTTTGTCGTGAAAAGCAGTGTACACTAACCTGAAAGGGAAAAAACATAGCATGTGTAGATCAGAACGAGATTATATCAGTTAACAGGTCTTCATTAGAAATATCGTTTGAAAAAATTCTTGTGAATTAGTGGAATGCGCCTCCACTCTAAGCTGAAATAGGCAACCAGGATGGCAGATCTTCCGTTCCATCGCATATCGCCAGAGAATAGATCACAGGGACTAGTAGTGGAAGGGTAAACTGCATTCACAACTTTTTGTGTACGCAACTTTCCTTGAAGACAGCAGGTAACGACGATCACCAGTCTCAGTGCGTAAAGTATAAATAATTTCAATTGCTGACAAAATCTTTTCATCTAAGTAAACAGAAGAGCGTTTTTCCAGTATGCGAGTAAAACGAACCGCTTAGGGAGTCTACACGACGACCGCAATAGTCGCTGTGGGGACTAGGCAGAACACTTACATAGGTTGAACACTTATAAAGATGCGTCAGATAATTTTACATTTAGAAGTTGCAAACGCGGAATCTTCCAATGAATTTGTTATCCCCTAAAAAACACTTGTCGATAGACTCCAACCGCAACAACGGCGTTCTCTTTGTCGTGGTCCGATTTTAAGAGCAACGAAATTGATTTAATCAAACAACAAAGCAGAACGGGCCAACTTACCGCGGAAAACAAGTACAAATCGAACTGCACATCTCTAGTCTCTTTCTCGAAGCTGACCATGCGTCAACATTCAACATCCACATGGTATGTGTTCTTCCGAGCATATACCACGTGAACCAAACCATACATCTCAATACTAGTATGTCTGAAAAGCATAGCAGTGTTTAGTGTGGCGAATGTGTGAGTAAACGACGTTTGGAAATAAACACGTGCTCCATGGATAAACCAAGTTTTCGCCTACGAGCATTGCACGCGACGGTCCAGCGACTGCCTTTAAGTCTAACAAAAAGCGGAACGAGCGACACTGTCATATCTTAGGACTAATTGCACTTCATATACAACGAAGCTTACAATGTTGAGTAAAACGGGTGGTTGAGATAATCGCTCACGGAACGCCACATGAGTCTGTCTATGTGGACTCATACAGGATTCACTGTGTACTGCCCATAGTTCTCCATATAGCAGGAACGCGGTGCTGTCAGCTATGAACATTAGTTCAAGTGAACCCAGAGTCTCATACTTGATGTTTGTCAAGCTGGTCCGGAGTTCACGTAGCCTGTGATTGTGAGAAAACTGCATCTTCGCCTTGTACCACAAAACCATAATTGTATTCAAAACAGCGTCTTCCTAACCATACAGTGGACGTAAACTTAGTAGAACAGTAATGACCACAGTGCCTTGCTTATCAGCCATATTTGGCTGGTAAGACTGGTGCTGTCAGTCACTCGACGGCCGAAAGGGGTGACACAATGACGAACTGCGCTGAATGGATCCTCCGGGTACTATTTGTGCTTTGGCTGAGCTGTCTCGATGCCGCCGATGCCTCACCGCCATTTGCCGAACTCGCCGTTGCCATCCCAAAAGAATTCCGTCTGACTGGCGACCAGGTCCTCTGTAGGTCACCCGTGTGTCTCATTCGGCGCCAGGCGACGTGTGAGCGGGAAGGTACCGATGGTCCTCAAGACATGAAAGCGCGATGCACGTCGGAGTTTATGCCGGCTGGGTTCGATTTTGAGTATGCGTCGGTTACCTGTCGAGGTAACAAGACGGACATCGAGCTAGATTCGTGCTTTGTGCTGTACGCACTCTCCGACCGGTTCAGGAGTAATATGATGGTGTTTTTGGTGGTGCTAGCCTTATTCTTGCTACTCATCCCCTGCGTAGTCTGCTGGTGGAGCACGTTGATTGAGCCGCCATCGCCATTTCTGACGTACCCACCCTATCCGTTGTACTATCCACGTCGGCCTGTTTACTACATCTTCACCAATAAATATAACGTTAAGGGCCACTTTCAGCCCCAACCTATGGCAGCCAAGGAGATCTGGGTTAAGGCGGAATCTAAGGTTGACCAAGAAAAAAAAAAAACCAATGACGATAAGAAAGTCAAAAACAAGTTAACTAAAAAAGTGGAGGACAGTGAAGAGAAGAAGAACGATGAAGAGGTTAGGGACGATAGAAATCAAGAGTAAGAACATTAAAAAAGTGAAGGAGAGACTAAGAGACTAAGAGCGATGAAGAGGTAAGGAAGGAGGTCAAAAGCAAGGATACCGAAAAAGTGAAGGACAAAGACCAGGAACGATGAGGAGGTCAAAGATAATAAAGAAATCAAGGATGCTAACGAGGTTAAGAATGGAAAATATGTTAAGGGCGACAAGGTAGTCAAGAACGATGAAGAAGAGTTGGTACCATTGACAAACAAAATCACGGAGCACACCACTTTACAGCATATCAGCCATAAAATGTTGTGTAGATGCTTCAGCTTTGCAGCAATCTCTTAACTTTGTTCTCTAGGGGCGAACTCGTCCACTATCGAAGCTTGGTATTGACCGTGGTTTCGGCATGTATTGGTCATTTCTGAAATAAAATGCAGGTATTAATACATAACACACTTCGAAGTAGCTCTGGGAATAACGCGGCCATTTGGAAAAGTGTAACCGTTGTTTAGCAATAAAAGTGGGCTAAAGTTGAAAACCAGCACAGAAACATTCATTTCGTTTAGCCATTGACGTCTGCCTCACGAGAAATGAAACAGAACTCGCCTCCTCGTTTTGAGCTGGTATGGGCGCTTTACGGAAGTCCTGCTGCATCAAACGAGACAGATTGAAAGGTTGAAAATCAAGGATGATCTAGGGCGCTAGCGCCGGCAGTCGACAGTTTCGGCTCAAGATCGCAGCTTATGCACACGCCTCCCTTCTGAGCAAAATTAATTATAAAGCCGGCCTCGGTGTAAGCTCGACTCACGTTAAAACTGAATAAGCGTTTTGCGATTGCGACGTAGCACATTCCAGCAATGTGTCAACTTCTTCTTTATCAATCGTTTGCACGTGACGTTATTAAATTCCCTGCCTAGCTTGTCCCTCAGAAACGAAACGGGAATGGATCGGTATTTTTCGAGCGCTGCAAATGTTGCCAATGTTTTTTTGAAAACACCGATTTCGAACGGTTACATACGTTGGTCGTCGATGGCTGGGGTCAGGAACTAACATATCTTTAGGGCTGACAATCAGCCACCAACTGTCACCTACAGTACTGCTTTTGGCATTACTTCGTAAGACGGCGGGGATCGAACCCATACACCTACGTGTTTCCTCAGGTTGCAAGGCGCACGCGAATGCATCAAGTCACCGAGCTCGACCATGAACTAACATGGCCAATGGGAGCTGCTACTCAACGGGGTGGGCTAGTAAATACGTGTCCGAAAATATGAAGTAAATTGAGATATGGTGCAATGAGGCCAGGTACTGCTGGACACAAAATGGTCAAATCGTCAGTGCTGTTTTTGCGAAGAGCATACTCGGAGTATGAAAACGAAAAAAGTTTAAAAACAGCTTCATGCGTTAGCATTGATAGGGCTATCATAGACACTAGTAAAACTAAAAGCGATGAGATCAAGCAGATTATTGCAAACGGACAGGGTACAGGAATATTAAATACATGCATTGAATTAGTTCACAGTAAGACTGTTTTAGTTAAAACGAATATAGCCGAGTGTATGAAAACGATAGCCAAAAACTATCGTTTTCATACACTCGGATTGATTATCAATAGGTAATACACAAAATGATTGAAAGAAAGTCTTCGGCAATCCGCCAGCCGAGAGAACATTTAAAGCAATTAGATTTTTCATTCATCGAACTCGATCAAATACGAATAGCTCCTTGGATATCTACCTCCTCTTTATGTCTTACCCGTCAAACCTGGCAAGACGATGTTGCCATTGCACCCAATGTGCGTTTTCTCGTATCACTGCAATTACCGTATTACGATGTGTGCTAGGTCTTACCGCTTCCTGTGATCAACAAACACTAGATAAAAGCTAACCGACACCATTTTGATCACGACATGACCCCAACACTTGCATACGTATGCCACAGCGAGCTACTCTATTGGGTAGCCAGCTGTGTGTTACATTGCATTTCTCTATGAAGAACCTCGCTGTGTGCTTTTCAAAATCATTTTGCAGCGTTGAAATTCTTACAAAATTTTTGACGAACTTCGACATTTTTTGGGTAACTGAATTTTGATGCCGCAGAACCCCCGACTAGCTTTCACAGGGCTCCGTGGACTGGAAGCTGGAAAACACTGGCTCACCGTATGTGCTGTAGTACGATAAGTGTTCAAATCAATTGTACAATACAGAATTGTACAAAGTGTAAAGGAAAAGCATCTCAACCATCAACATTTCAACAATCAAGTGTCCCACCAATTAGTTCACAAAAGTAAACTAAAACGTCCGCAAGGTAAGAGAATAAATACAAGTATATCCATGTATATTGATTCTTTATCACTCATCCTTTCAAAATGTCTAAACGCTATTTCAAAGTACGCTTTCATTTGAACCTGATCAGTGTCAAAACCGCTCCGACCACAAATAGCACCTGCTCTTCATGGGAGCGTTCTCCGCTAATGACATGGGAACTTCATCGTAAAACTATGAACGGCAAAGCCAAGTTCGCATCCTCTAAATTATGTATCGGAGAGCGCTTTTCGTCATAAGGATTTTGACGATATTTGCCATCCGGAACGTCTTCACGTTTATCCTTCAAATCGATTTCTTCTTCAGCCGCATTTCCAGTCTTAAGCTGCTTAGATTTTCTTTCCTTAACTTAGACATTTACTGTGACCCTCTTGTCGTGCTTGATCTGCGAATTCTCTACAACTTCTTTTTTCCATGACTTGTTGGTCTTCCTTGGCCACGACTTCACTGATGTCTTCGTATTTCCTGATCATCGTCCTTTTTCGAATGTCTTTCTTTCCCTGTGTCTTTCTGAACCATTGTCTCCTCAATCACTGTTAGTCCCTACATCATCATTAAACTTCATTGACCTCTTCTCTGCCAATACTTCTTTATCTTCTAAAACTTCCTCCGAAACTTCTTTGTCTTTCGGGACTACTTTACTTTCCGAGAGTTCTTTTTGTTCTGGGACTACCCCACTTTCCAAGGTTTCTTTATCGCCTGATAGTTGCTCCTACTTTGCGAGACCGCTTTACTTTTCTTGGCTTTCTTAGATTTTGTAGACCGCTTTTTCTTTGTGGCCTTTTTATTTTCCCGAAGCTCGTTCTTTTTGTGTGAAGCCTTAGGCGAACGGGAAGTAACATAGTGGAGAGGCTTATTAATGTAGATCAACAAGTAGTTTAAATAGGACGAATATATAACTGGAAACCGGTGAGCGAGAGCTCCCATCCAGGAGCCGATAACGCAGAAGATCAGCAGCACACTAAGCCAATAAATATAAAAAACCAGAACCGACTCTCCTGGGGTTTTTCGGCCAGCACGTACAGCAGGTAGCACGAGTCCGCCGCGATGTCGACATATTCGCGCGGGCAGTGTATTGTCGTAAGGCCGAAGTAGTGCCCATGCGGCATATATTTCGATACGCATTTCGCTGGTATCTCCCGTGAGCCGGTCCTTCCCATACGTTTGCACGTCGCCTCGCCCCGACGAAGGCACACCGCTGACCGTTCGTCGCACTTCAGCTGGTCGCCGATGAAGTGGAACGAATCAGGTATGGGTACGTTGACTGTGTAGTTGCGCGTTGGTAAAGATACGATCGTGCTGATATGCAACGTCCAGAAGACGAACAGCACCCGAAGGTTCCATCCGGCGCAGTCCATTGCGCCTAGCGCTAGTCGGCTGCTGATGCTTGCAGCCAACCCTGCGCCAAGCTGTCGAACTCCGGCACAACTGCAAGCGGCCTCCTCACGTGACGTGAGGAATACCCGGCAACTAAAGGTCGCTGCTGGTTATCGGACGTATGGGATTTGTTCTTATCATGATGGCATTGTATCAGCTGTTAGCTATGAGGGAGCTGCGTAACATGAGCTTGCGAGTGATCTTGTACTAATAGTTCGGTATCGTCGCGGCACAGGTTATGTTAATCCTCGGCTAGCTAGACCGAGTTCCTGGGCGACGCGCTGACGATCCCTCATGCTCGTGAATAGGTTTTTAAACACACCGCAAGCCGACATTGCCAACTCTGAGCAGCGCACTATTGTGTCTGCTACGGAGACTGCGAGAAGGCGAAACAGCGTAACTGATACGTTGATGATATATTAAAGGCGAAGGTCGAGGGAGGTGGATGGCAGCAGCGGAAGTCGCAAGAACTCTCCGGAACCTCGACTAATACTCTATTTGTACGGCATGGGGTCATGAAAAAAATTTGCCCTCGAAAAAGGTATTACGAGGCCAGTAATAGGACCCAATGCGCTTTCGCTGTAAGCGGCCGTGTCAGCGCCACATTGCCCCATAGAAGTATGCATGCTCATGCTTATTTACATGTTTTTTGAAGCTATTTATTCATTGGTTCCTTTCAAACTAGAAGAGGGAGCGATAAAACATGTTTCCAGATGTTACAGTTACTCTGCTTTGTCCTATAGGGCGGTGCAGAGGTACGCATGTTTCTCGCAGAGCTTTTGTGGGCGACCCAAGTTTCACGGCTAGGCCCGTGTAACTATCGCATACCACCGGTTCAACTTATATTTACATTGAGGCTTAAAAAAGCCACTTAGTTTCTTTACTTACTTTCTTTGTTTCCTGTTTATCGAATCGTCATCGGAACTTCTTGATTTTTAAAAAGCTTTCATCAAATGTAGTGGACAACCCAGCGGGCAAATCATTGCTTCGGTATGCACTCACTACGTATTAATTTTAGTTAATGTGGCGGGGGCCTTAGTGGTGCATGCCTTTGGCG
>MNPL01003126.1:22486-63123 GCA_002081605.1 Tropilaelaps mercedesae
CCGCTACCATCGACAAATGGCCTGTCGTAAAGCCAAAGCGTGTACGTTTCTTTGCAAAATAGCTCGCCCTACGATCGCAAAAAATTCGCGATGCTCTGGAATTAGACTAAAACATTACATGAGAAACGTTACATTTACACGCCCGTTCGCTTCCCTTCTAATAAAATTGTGATGCTGATTGTCGGTCTATTTTGTGCCAGTATATTCTCTCTGGCTAGCCCGTCCTTATGATACTGGATATTGTGAACGATCTCCACCATGCGGCACCTACGGTTTTTACCGGCTAAAATTCATACTGAGGTCGAACTAGTATTGCAAAGGCAGCGAACTAATGCTGCTTTATTTGCTTTTTTCTAATTTTTTAATTTATTTAATGCTATGTTTATTTGGTTTGAAATTCTCGGTATTTCTCTGTGATGCCTTCCGGTAACCACTTGGGAGTTTATGTAAATATTTGATTAATTGAAAAAGGGCCTACAAAGGCCTATTATACCACTGTTACTCAAAGTGAAAGAGCCGATAGGTGTCGGCTTGCGACATTTTTCACAACAATATCGGTTACGTTGTTTTCCGGTTAATATACAACTCCCTCAAGGCGACCTTGAAGCAGAAATCAGGAACAAGGCGCAGTTTTATGACGAGATAGGCACTGGGATCCTAGGAAAGATCTGTAATTAATAACGCATAATGAAAATAGGGTATAACGTTGTAGTCTGAGAGGCAAACCAATCAGAAATAATATTTTTACTAAGGTTCACCCAGTCTTTAGATGCAAAGGCACTCTTTTCGATAGATCTCGGTCGTGATATATACTGAAGCCTGTTCGCCATTCTCAGTAGTCCTTCTAAGGATGCCTAGTCCAAAGTGCTATAAACTGTGACGGTATAGGATACATTAGCGTTGGTGTCATGTATAGGCCGGCAGAGTGCACTATCTCAAAGTCAAGGTTGATTTAGCTCTGTCGTCGCGCTTCAGCAATTGCAACTCCAAAGTCGGAATGGGTATGATCATGATGGTATACGCTTTTTTCCCATGTGATAAAATATGCTTCAGATACAACCCGCGTACTTACTTGTACCACTTCATAATACTCAGCACCTTCACAGAGTCAACATCAGTTGGGACTGCTTGCTGTACTTTGTTCACGCATAACAGAATATAGTTCAACTGGTTTCATGTTCTAGACAGCATGGTATATCATGTTTATCAATAAAATAAATAAAACGGTAAATAAACAGGGGAAATAGACTATGCACTTCACGATAGCTTATCTCAAGTCTTCATTTGCTTGAAAGTATTAAGTACTCCATTCAGGTAAAAACAGGCTTCTCTATGTCGTCTGTTAATTTGATGCCAGCAGATCTGAGTATGGGTACTACGAAGACGCCGAGCTAGATCACGGACTCGTTACCTGTCAGCAACTGCGGAGAAAAGTAAACTGCCTTTCGGGTTTATGCGTTACGCACGCAGGCAATTATCTCGTTTATTTATTATTATTTTCGTTCTGGTAAGTTTTTCTTCTAAATATACGTACTGATGTCTGCTGACAATAATAATAATAATAATAATAATAATAATAATAATAATAATAATAATAATAATAATAGTAATAATAATAATAATAACAGTGACAATAATATTATTATTATAACATAACCCATTACAGTGCCATAATCTAAGTGTACGATCCACGGATGGAAAACTTGTTGAAGTAACCGCAGCGCTTATGGTTACCTCTTCTTGCTTAAAATCAACGCTGAGGTTATAGCAGTAGATATGTGTTTATGCAGGTACCATAAATCAAACACCTAAAAATAGCATATGTGTACTACATTAGTGTAATATATAACTGCACCGCCTATTTTGCTACGACTATTCTAACTTCAGGTTCTCTTTCCATGGCTACTTGATACTGAAGCCTAAAAAGGTTACCGAAAAGTGCGTTCAAAGTGTCTTGGCCAAATTGAAAGAGCTGGTTATGATGCACGTGAAGCCAAAATTGAGAAAGGTGCAGGATTGCGTTAAATCTCAAACGTCGTTTTGTGGGATATGAAGTTCATAGGCTGACGTGGGCCCTTGGATCAGAATGGATACGCTTCTCTGCTTCTAAGTCTGCCTATAAATTTAACTGGGTGAAGACGCCAACATAAGTAACCAGAACCGACTTTCGTTCAAAGCCTAGATGACATGTAAAAAAAATTTAAGATTCGCGCATTTGAAATACGTTTCCATACAACAATTCACTTTATTTATAGCATTCTCGCACGTTCTGAAATTGTAAATCAATGTCATAATATAGAGGTTTCTTTAGTCGATTAATGAACTTTATGGCAGGAAAGACACTTCCGTTCAGATAGCTCATCATTCAAATAAGCTACGTGTTCTTGTGAGGCAGCCTTAGCATTTAGTGTTGAGATTTTATAACGAGCGTTTTTCTCAACATCAAGTATTGTGTAGCCATGCAGTTTTCGACAGTGACAAATAAAAATAAAAAACACACATATATACACTTACCATTCTTCTTTCTAAAATAAATAGACATTTAGCTTTTTTACTGTGCAGTTGACCTAATTGAGCTTTTTTTCAGTCCAACTGGTTGCCTTCGGAATTATATATATACATATTTTTTTACTTAAACAAGTTTTACTTATTTAACATACACTACAGTGTTGTTCTTAATTAATAACTAGTGTTAATAATTAGTATTAATTTCGCTAAAACTTTTTTTCTTCCTTTTTTCAAACACAGTATAGAAAGAATTCTTTAATGTTGAAGTCTTGAAAGGCAACGAAATTTCGATGTCAGGTAGCATTCTTTTAACATTTGTTGTTATCATAAGCTTTGGGCGAAAAAGGCATTGAACAGTGGCTATATTCTTCATTTCATTGAGCCTTATTGGGTAAAATTACATATACGTGCACTTACACTTGTGCATGTACAGAATAAAGTGTATTTACTCAGCTTTGGAGGAAAATCTACAGCGTAGGTTTAGAACAAAAATTCACCGCATAAAAGTTGACCATGTCAAATCTGTGAATTTTTTGCATTTTCAAACACTGAAGAAATAGTAGAAAATAGCTATGCTGCCATGCAGGTTTCGATAATGCTTCCATTTTCTTAATATTTAAATAAAAAAATAAGGTAGAATTATAGATCTACGAACGACTAGGCCGTGCAAAAGTGCTACTGCTATATATTGACTGAAAGCTACACTCAGTTGAACCATGATGTCGTTACGTATATTTTTCAAGTATATCTGCCCCTGTAATTACTACAAAGGTCCACACATGCGTAAACAGTGTATATTCGTAGCGATTCGGGACTGCACACCTACGCTAGTGGAAACTGCTGGATATTGAAATTATGCCAGACCGGTAGCGGAGTAACATGCAGCTGCAGACCTTTACTTTGCAATTAGTAAACGGTCTACGTAGAAGGTGAAAACTGTCGCTGGGAGCCGTTGAGACCATAAGATGCGTGATTAACTGCATTATAGTCTTATTTTAGTAGACCATCTTGTAGAACTCGGACGTCTTTGTATCTAGGCAGGTACACGGAATGACATCAAAAGACTGTGAAACAATAACAATAACTAGAGCACGGTGTCCTAAGCTATACAGGGTTAGTTTGTCAACAAGGAGACTTATTGCCATCATGTGGTCGACAATGGTATTTAAAAACATATTTTTCGTTGGAACACGCACGAATTATTTTTTCTGATCTTAACACCTGCATCTCCCTTTCATCTTTATTTTTTTGGAGAGCTGAGGTGATCCTGTTTCTTTTGGTATATAATCAGTGCCGATTACTTTCAAATTCGAGTGTAATACTCCATACTCACTTGACTCAATATTATTTTAAAAAAGTATTTAAAAATGTAAATAAAAAGATCGTATAGTCAACGTCAAGATAATACGTATCTTGTACGCAGAGGCGGCGTAGTCGTTTATGTAGTCCTGTAATGTCATAACACACGGTTTTTTTAACTCTGTAATGCGAAAAAAAACTGACAAATCCTATTCGTTAGGGCAAGACCATCGGGTTCGCTCGAAGTGACCTAAATATGCTTTTAATGAGAACGTATTCAACGTTTTTAAATATTGAGCATATTTTTAATATTTAAATTGCGTTAGTTAATTTTTATAGTTGAAAAATGAACAAAAAATGTGATGATCACCAGTAAAAGGTCACCAGGAGTAGTCTGCTGGCCAACGTTGGTATCATGCCGAATAGTATCAGTGTGTGGAGCTCGGTGGCTTGGTGCATTCGTACGCGCCTTACGACCGGAGAAAGCACGTAGGTGCACATTTACATTTATATGGAGTCTGTCTTACGAGGTAATAAAAAAGCTGCCACCGTGGACGTTAAATGTCGACTGATGGTCGGCCCTAGAAAAATCAAATAAATAGTATCCGTATATGACTACGATTCTTCAACGTTGTCATCGAACATCGATATTGTCAACGAGCTGACGACAGACTTCCAACTTTTGACGACGGCGTTCCAGCTTTTGGCCCATGTATCAGCGCGCATAAAACGATAAGCTGGGTGACATTTCCTGATGAATTCAGCCGGCACCCAAACCGCGGTTGCTCTTGCTGACAAAGCACAGAACAAAAGAAGCTTTTGAAAGACAATCCGAGTCACACGTCGCGACACACAAATACACACGTACACACACATATACGCACATTCGGATACTTAAACAAAGGCTTGCTCAGTGCTCACTGCTCGTTCTACTATATTTGTCTTGCTTTAAACTGATGCTTGCGCTCTATGCTCAATGCTGCCGTCAGCCAGAGCATTCGACCTGAGGCTATAGTTGAGCCATTGTTTTACTACAAAATTTCGCAGGAAGCTCATACCATTTCTCAAATATGTTGATGGAATCTTCCGGGCTGGGAGAAGGCGCCGAGCATCAGCTGTATTGATTTAGTCCAACAGAGAAAATTCATGACTACCTAACGCAACCACATCATCGACCAGCCGCAGAAACGCATTTCTGCAAACAAATGTTATGAGAAAAGATTACCTGAAAGTGTAGCTTCTCATTGAGATGTCTCGACTTACGCACGACTCGACGGCGCGCAATTACGAAACTTGTTCTGTTTGAGGTGACTACACAGTACCGTTGTGTCCGGTCGAGCAAAAGACCCCGCGTGGGTACCTCCCTCACCGAAATCTCCACACCAGCCTGCTTTTCCTGTTCATGAGCAAAGTCAACGAACGAGGTCAGCCCTGTCGAACGTATGGGTAGAAGAGTCGGCGGCAGAATCCCATTTCGAAAACGAGACCATAGGGAACCTAAAATGGAGCGAGTGCAGAGCTCAGCAAATCTTTCCTATAAGCAACTACCAAATACACTGGCCGCTGCGATAACTACGGCTTAGTATATTGAAAGCGGCTGGCCGAAGCAGAAATTCTAGTGAATTTAACTTTTTCCGCCCCTGTCGGACATTTTGCTGATGAATTATCAATGACAAATGCGTTGGACATGAATCTAATTGTCTTCCTTTGGCGTACACAGTGGGTTCAAAAATATTCATCCACATCGCTAATATCATACCACTTTTTTGCAGGGTTACTAAGAAAGTGGCTATTAATTAGCTGTTGTTTAGAGAGTATCTGTGATTTTGAGTCAGTGTGTGATGCAGTAAAAGGACATCAGCCTAGAAAACAGCTACCAGTACACCGCTAAAAAACTAGAACGAAAAAGGACTCGCAGTCGTAAAATTATAAAGGTGTTTAGGTCTTGAAACGTTAGGTGAACTAGTGAGTACAGACAACATCAATAAAACAACGCCAAGTAGACAAAAACATGTGTTTTGAAAATTTGATACAGCGTGAAATATGGTATGATATTTATGGCTCAAAACACTAATCCTGTGAGAACACTACAGAAAAAACACCCAGACGTATGTCTTTACACTACTGAATTCATCCATTTTGATCATTTACATTTACCAATTGTTTTCGGCGAGAGCAGCTGCAGACGCCGAAGACGCGAGCACAATCTGGTAAAATACACGAAGATGGTAATGTATTGAACGGGTCCAGACCAATGTACAACGACTGCGTTTTCAATTTGACATTGTAAAATGTTTGAGATTTCTAAAATCCGAATTTTTGTCTTATGGATCAACCTCGGCTATTTATTTACCTGCTAGCTTGCTCTGCTCGTTACTGATTAAGTACAACTGATCTCTCTGCGATTTCCGAAACAGGCAACATAAAACGGGTTTTAGTCTTTTTTTGTACCGCGTGTGTTATATTTCAGCAGATGTTTTGCCATCCAACGGCTCACAGGATCGGTTGACAAAGTCTCCTTGAAGAGAATCTTAATTATAATCGCGAAGATGAATGACTTAGTTTTTTGGCGGAGTGAAATTTGAAGGCATACCAGGCATTCCAGGGAACATCCTCTATTGGGTCGAATGGAGGGGCCACCTCTACTATTGGACTGCTAAAGCGCTCCTCTGAAATAATCCAACTGTCAGCTTTGGGATGACAACAAATATTCTAATGAGCCCTACAGACGGCGAGTGGCTTTTCCATATTCACCACTTCAGTTCCTACCTCGTATCTGGGCTGTAGCTGACCCGTCAAAACAGCCTAAGTGTGACTTTTTATAATTCTCTTGCATCTTTTCCCGGGTGAAGAAGCTGTCGTTAAGTCGATGGCGTTTAATGCCGCGCTTTAAGTTGACCGAATGTGAATAATCACGATATTTTCGGAAAAGTGATTTTTTTACACGTATCCATATTAAAAGTATGCAATATCCAATGAAAAAGCTGATTCTTGAATTTGGTAAGGTGAGGCACGGCCGAACTTTGCTGACGAGCGACCTTCCATCTCCGCAAAGAGCAAGAATACTATGACAAAAACTCATTTCTCCTCGATTTTGAACTTATTATCGGAAATCTCCGTTGCTACTGTGTTTTATCAAACACTAGTCGTTATCAAATTTCAATTTAAGTGAGCCTAAAAACTCGGAGTTTTTGCTACCATCATCCCAATACTTGGATTGGGCGTTATAATCCGCTTCCAGTGGGTCATGCCAATGTAACAGAGTTGGACCCATCGGCTTGTATATTTCGTTCAAATAAAAACGGGCGTTCCTTAAGCTTTTCCTCACAATGTTTGATTTCACATTTAGAACTTCCTAATGTCTATATTAGTATCATTACCACCCGATTTTGCGCGCAGTCGCGTTTCACAGTTTTACGAAACATTTCGATCTGAACAGCCCGGTTCGAAGCAAACCACAGGGCAACTCTATCTTACATCGGCAGTGATGTTATTGCTATTTCTTCCGCACAACAATGACTCTGCTGGTTGACGGTGGCAAACTCAACACGCCCTTTCATCCACAGCGTCGGTAACCCCACAGCAAAGCGTGGGCAAAGACCCTTGCACTACGCAGAGCAGTGGTTGCGCGCTTTGACGTTGGTGGTGCTGACGGCGAACGCCCACAAGGCATCAAGGGGGTCCTGGGACCCAATATACAGAGCAACCCATCAGGCCATTGGGTCGACTTTGGGAGTAGGTTCCGATCGACATTGACGAAGACTACGGGCGTAAGTTCGTCGCCTGGTGAGTCGTTCAGAGAGGCCAAAATAAGGACGGGTCTAGGGGGTAATGACGATAAGCAAGTTGATCGCTTTATCGCGTTCAGCCAAATCAATCTTCGAGATTGAGTGCAATTTTAACAGAGCATCAGCAGTAGCCACAGTAACAACAATAGCGTCAACAGTAAGAGCAACAACAACGACAACAGCTTCAGGCAGGATGTCAGCACAGCATGCGCCTAGCAGCGTGCGATTGGCCGCCCTGCTGCCGGAGTGCCAGGAAAGAGGAAAAATTGCCTTGTCATGCACGTGTGATAAAAGTTGAAAGTTCTCCGCTAGGGGGCGCGCATCCATGCACAAACGTGCAAGGTTGTGGTGTTCTCCATCAACTGTTCACCGAAGAATGGGGGGCATAAGGTGATAGAGAACGAAAAAAGTAGCTCACTCGTGTCGGGCGCTTCTCCAGAGGCGTCTGGTTTGACGTAAGGGAATACGGGGAAGTAGCGTGGGGGGCACAGAGGCGAGGCGACGGTTGAAGTCGGCGCGGGTTCTAGTGAGTACTAGCGTTTTCGGCGTCTTCGCTGCGCGGTCGCTGGGTTTATCGGCCCGAAGGCATTCTTATGCAAATTCTCACGAAGCAGAAGCCGAGGTTCGGGCGGTGGACTGGGACGGCGTGCCGGATGGTTCTGAAAACGATTCAAAAGGGACTTCTCTTTCAAAGACAGACTTCTTTATATAGACCCGCCTACCAACTGGAGGACGAACAGAGTCTAAGTCAAGCTCAGGCGAAGATGGGGAGAGTGGCAATGGGAAATCCAAACGTTCAGAGGAGAGGTCGAGACGGCGAAGGCAGCAGAGTGAACAAGAGAAGGTACAATACAATTAAATATTATCATTAAATAAATTGAAATCGACCCAGGCAGTTGGTAGCCGACGTCTTTGTAGCTATCGTGCCCAGCCGTCAAGACCTGTTCGAACTTCTCGGCCTGCTCCTTATGGCTGCGCCAACTTTCGCGAGTTACGAAAACTTTACCCTCGGCAAGGAAGCGATACATAAAGGCGCTGCGCTTCCTTCGTTCCACTCCGGCTGTAGAACGGGCGCAGAACGCTACGATTACGACGGTACTGTCGCATCGGTACCTCACGAAGTGGTTCAAATTTGGCGCTATTCGAATTCGTTTGAATCGAGAACGGTGCATGGGCCGGACGTTGCACGATATGCCGCTGGAGGCAAATGGAGCAGCGGCTGCGAGCGAACCGAGAAATTGGGAGCAATACGAAGTTTTACGTGAGTGGCTCGCTTTTAAAAGAGGCGGGCCGAACGAGCGAGGGATCATTATTAGCCACTGGGGAAGCCCCCGGCGCAACGAGACGAGAGAACAGGGGAAAAAGAGGACGTCTATCTATTGAACAGTGCCGGCGATGGTGGTGGCCGGGAGAACGAAGAGCCACTTAAAATAATTCACTTGAAGACCTCAGCAACGAGAAAGCTGCCGCGCCGTTAGTGCCTACCCACTCTTCCGCGCTTCGATCTATCTAACCTCCATCTCCATTCGTTATTCTGAGCGGGCACTATGAAAAAGCAGGTACCGAAACAAAAACGCTGGTGAGCCGATGTTATGCGACGTATATTATACATATGTATATAATCTTCGTGTTCCCGGAACAAGTGATTTAAGGTCGATAGGGAGCTTATAAAAGAATACAGCTTTTGTAAGCACATGGACGCCTCTATGTTTTTCTTATATTACTTGTACTGTCCTCGTACTGTTTGAAAATGCTCGTCAATCAGAATTAGTTCTAGTTAGAAAAATTTTTAAGGGCGACGCAATTATAAGAAAAGGGTAAGCCATGGTCTTCAGTCCCTTCAAGCATGTCAGGGTGTCACGTTTGTTTGTGGGCATCAATCACGCCCATAACAATTTAAAAAACGGAGTACGTTAACCAATTTTTAATAATATACGCGTTCAGCTCTCATCATTTAGTGGCATAACATGGTTACCCTCATTTTCTATGGCAAAACTTGAAGCATTCTTTTTTCTAAACTAATATTTTTGTTTTGCTGTGTCGTTAGTTAAAGCTCCTTGATGCAGCATGATAGGCAGATGTCAGTGCTCGCTACTACTACTTCATACTGAGTTGATTTGAAACTTATTTTAAAGAATTTTGAAGAAGTGGTATAACCCTGCCTGGGTCTGCCTATACCTGTACATAACCATATGCAACGTTGCAACATATCTGCAGAAATATGATAACAAACACCTCGCTAACCAACTGGTATTAATTCATAAAACGTCAATCCCGTACGCCAATGCGTGTCTATAACGCCATTCAAGCAGCATGAGACTCCGTTCACGAACATCCTGTGAGCTTTAGAACTGCACAATTTTCCGAGAGTCGCTTTGCCGAATCTATTACCGAATGGTCGCAGTGTTGTTGGATCAGATGTAGCGACGCCTTCGTTAGTCTGCCTTGACTCGAGCATCTACTAACTAGCCTGAATCTACAGGCACTCGCGCATGAATGCGCAATTCCATTTGTTTTGCTTCGAAAAAATACTCATGCTCCTAGTTCGACGTTTTCCCGCGTGGAGTGTGGGGTTTTGTGCATTTAATATGCATTGCCTTATTAAACAAAAGTGGAAAACCGAAAAACAGTCATTCGGTAGACAACGTGACCACGCCATCCGAAAGTATGAATTGCCCGCATGACGATGCAGCACGGGACAAACGACAATAAATCTTAACACAAAACGCGATCTCCGCTTCTCCGTGTTGTTTTCAACTTCTTTTCCGCATATCGAATTTATGGAAAAGGTGTATCCAGCAATGTAATCTAGTTCTGTAACATCGAGAGTACTTGCCGATGTCGTTTCGTAACGAGAAGCGATTAAAGGATGTGTCACCGTGTCTTGCGCAGGTTGATCGCTCATCCCTTATTTTCATACAGTTTGCTAACTGCTCCCTCAGTGCCATCCAAATGCTTCGCGAGCGTCGCAACGAAAATCGGGTCAATTTTTGTTCTTATTGTCGCCGATATTTTATGCCAGGCTCTCTCATATCGATATCAGCTCACTGCCGAACTTCCCTGATGAAAAGAGCAAATAAACGTCATCCTATGACTTGTGTGGGTTATTTTAGGTGGAGAAGTTTTAGCGAACCTTAATTAGTCCGCAGTATCAGCTCGAGAATGAAGTCACGGATGCTATCGATCTTTTCTCTCCTACCATTATAGTGTAAGCAGCGTCAACTTTTCCAGAAAGAATTTTTAGATAAGTTGTCTTGGCACATACTACAAATCGAGTTCAATCTGCCGATTGGAAATGTAGATATGACCGTACTTGTGCGGTTTGCTAATTACAGACATTTTTAATGGCAGCTGGGGGCCGTACGTGGCTAGTGTGACGGCACACCAATTCACCTATGGACGTTACAATGATCAACACCGCATCGTCCCTCCTCGTAACGACCTCAAACAAATTGAAAAGTTTTTCTTTGCAACTTAAACGGTTCAAGTGAAATTACATATTGAGCTGTTCCGCGGAATACGTTTCTACTTTTAACCCCTATAAAAAGGCCACCTAGGCTTCTCTGCATAATTCTAAGATTTAGCGCCTCGCTTAGCGCCGCCAAGGACGTTGTTAAAACGAGAAAAAAAGTCGAAACGGGTTGAAACTCTCGGCTAGATTTAGTAGGAAAAGTATTATAAACAGTTTCGTGTACACAAATCAATGCTCTGTTATTACGAACTCTGATGTCAAGTGGCTATAAGGTGGAAGAATGTCAATGTCGTCTGTCGAAACATTGAAAATGTATCTGTTACTTTGTTATTCTCCCACTACTCGCCTAGAAACTTAAACACCTGTCCACTGTATGACTGTACATGTCCACTATTATTGCCGGAATCTGAGTACGTTGTATCAACGGCTGACGTCCGCCTACTAACTAGGCCAAGCGGAGGCCCAACTTTTCTTTCCAAGCAAGACAAGTACCGCCTATGACAGATTCAGGAAGTTGGGAGCGAAACTTAGGGGGCTCCCTGTGGGTTACATCTTTGTGCCGCGTCTTCGCATCTGCTCCTCGAATAGCTCCATCTTCCACGTCTAACAGGCCAGCCTCTTCTCCCCTCATTGGTCGCTCTTTGGATGATATTTTCGTGTCTCCTATTCTCATTGTGTCTCCGTTTTCTTCTATACTTAAAACCTTCTTCTCTCCGCTTGGCCCTCCTTTGCCGCGTCGCTTTCTTCCGTCCCTGGCCGGGCCCGAGAGTTGCAGGTAAAACCCCTCAAATATTGCGACCCGTTTGTTTCCACCTGCTCCCACAACGCGCGTATGGGGCCAAAAAAGCGGGGAAAGCAGAGACGCGCAACAGGGAACCAATGATAGCCTGCACTGAAACACAGACAGAACGAAGAGGAACCAAAACGGAGAAAATGAATGGTGGCCCTGGTGCCGACAGTGGGCGCTGGAAACGGTAGAAAAATAGACGCGTACAACGGACGGAAATGCCGTGATGAGATCCTTCAGACAAGAACGGCATGAGCAGACAAAAAAAGAGGAAACCGTGTTAAAATTCGGTGGGGAAGACGTTTTAGAAAAAAATACGAAGTATCTAACTCAAAAATGTGCATAAAGCTAACATTTTTCGCGCTAAACACCGCTGTCAACGGATCATCTGGAGTACTTCATCTTGGCATGATGCAATCGTATGAACCAAAACAGAGCATTTGTCTGAGAATACGCTAATCGGCTAGATGAGAAATCCCACACGTGTGTATCGTCAACGACAGCAAACGCTCCACCAGTTCGCCCAGCAAATTAGTTCGAAACATCCAGCCGTACAATAGATACGCCGGTGGAAGGTCCACATGAAAACTTTTAGTTAAAACCGAATTGCATCAACTCTTCTCTTCTTAAAGTACCCTTCAAAATGCCAAGACACATCAAAGCGAGAGACAACCTTGAACTTTTCCATGTCTTGTTTGTTCTTCTTCGATCTTCGTTCGCTTATCGTTCGTTAAGCGCTTTGAGTCCAGGCGAGGACATCGCTGTCGGTGGTTACCGCTGAGGATATGTGGCAACAAACGGAAGCGAATCCAGGATAACAGTGGCCGGAAAACGAAAAGCGGCTAAGAAAAGAAACAAATTCTGCTGTTTTTCGCATTTGGCCTGTTTCAACCCACTTCGCACCACACTGCCTTCACTGTTCTATGTACTTATTCTCGTGTCCTTCTCTGCGACCCTATTCGGTTCACTATCCTATTCAAGCATTCTCCCTTGTGCCCTCTGTAGTCTTCAGAAGAGTGCGAAGAACATGAAGAGGTCGCATTGACGGACAACAACAGCGATCTGGTTGTTGGTCGTTGAATTAGAGCGGAGCGATAGGGAATCGTCCAAATGAGAACACGGACACGACGGTGGAACTCGTTGGCGGGTGTAGGTTGGATACACAACAAAGGTAGAAATAACATGAAGGCGAGAACTCAGATCGCGAGGAATTGAGAGGAGGAGAGGCATTGTAGCAAGAAAAACAAAACAGTTCCGGCAGCGAGGTAAGAGAGCTGCACGCATACCTGCCTTACCTGCGCGTATGTGTGCATGGCATAGCGTCAAAGAAAGGCAAGACCAGATGAAAGTACACGAAGGGTACGCACAATCTCCAGTTGTGGCACATGACGCATGTTTGTCGCGGTAATCCTCTTCGCCCGAGGCCACTGTTGGAGGCAAGGAGGGGTGCGACAAACATCCGACGAAATGCGCTTCGGCGAGGACAAGTCAACTGCGCGTGGTGGCAGCAGTGGAGGGCGTAGAATGAATGGAAAACGTAGCAGACGGAATTGAACGATGTTGGGAGACAGATGAAAAGGAATGGAACACGCTGGCAGATGTATGAGCGCAGAGCGAGCTTCAACAGCCAGACAAGCAGCACGAACACATTGGACAAGGCCGTCTGATTCTGGATAGATTTGTGCATCGCAAAATGTCGTTGCGAGCTCCGACGGGGAGGGACGGTCGTTACGCATTCCTATCCATCCTCGTGATGCCGGTTGAAGCGTCGCTTGCCTACGCGGATAATATTTTGACATTTGGCGTATCTGCTAATATATATATATATATATATACACTTGGTGATATAGATTAGATTAATCGGTCAAGTCCAGGCGTTTGAGGCATTACAGTTGAAGAAATAAAAATCAGCGACAAGTTTGTCGCAAGTGGTAACAATTAAACTACGTAAGTAACGTAAGTTTATAGTTTCAACAAAATGCCCAATGGCACATAACTAGTGAATAGTTAAGCGTTTATGAGGTAACATGCATCGAACGTACAACTTCTCATAACGGCTACATGGACCGGTTTCCACGATTCGGGCATTTAATGCCCTTAGACTCGTACGATTGAAACCCGTCGAACGATTGAAAATCTAACGTTCGCGACTACAACCTGACGATTGGCAAACTTTTGGTCAACATTATAGAGTGCTTTAGTTGACTTGAGCCTTACCATTTATACCACAATGGTGGAGGCACCATCATAGTGATATCCTCTTACGGTATTGGCGCCAGCAAAATCATGAGAACTTCTGGAAGAGATTATCTCACATATATCTTGCTTAAAAGAAAAATGTATTGGAAGTTCAAGTATTACGAAAAGGCCTGTTGATTTTTTTTATTGTTCGGAAAGGCCGACAGGTGCATCGTTCTTGTTGCAACTTCCCAACACTTCCTCTTATCTAGACATTTTTTGGTCACATCGAAAACTGAGATAAAAAATATTAATGCTAAGAAAGAGTAACTGCAACCATTTATAGTGCAAATAAGATCCGACTACTTCAGCTTCACAGTGTAAAAATGATGAGTGGAAAATCTTGACAAAAGTTGTTACGAATGCCTGAAAATGCGTAGGGACTAACGCATCACCCTTTATACACTTCAGCTGGGCATGTTAAGCGTTCGCGTATATACTTCGGTTCTCCTGGACAGTCGTGTTGTTCCTTCGAGGGTAGCGCATCTAACAGCACCATTAGAAATGAACATACGTTTCCTTTAAGAGAAAGAACCACATTAAAAGTTGACTTCACCCATGGGATAGGGAGTTAGCGACCACAACGCGGTGCCGAGATACGAAGCCGACACTATCACAGCCTCACAGCGCGAGAACGAACTTGAGTGGATGGAGCTTGCACAAGGAAATCTTGCAATGCAACTGACCCAGCGGATGGCCCCCAGTTGCTGGTCGGTGGGTAACCGAGCGGTGTATTCGTTACGCCACTGGTCGGTGAGGTAACGAATACAGGATCCAGGCACGCGTGTTAAATTGCAGCGTCACGCGACGCTCTGTTAAAACGTCGTAAGTTTTTTGGTTTTGGCTCTGCACTCGTACAGATAACCACAGACGAATGTATCAAAATTCGGTGGAAACTCTGCGGATTTGGTTATCTTGCCACCACACTCAGCAAAACAGTGAACTGATTGTTTATGGCTGGCAATATCTCAGATAGACCGAACCACGAGACTTTCTTAACTCGCGCGAAGGCGTTAAGAAAATCTCTAGCTTTTTTGTGGTTTTTGTGGCAACTCCGTTAATACTAGTGAAACCACGAGTAAGTCCAGTTTGCTGCAACTGTCTTTATTTCTTACGTCTGTAAAAAGTATTTTAAATTAGGCCAATTTCAGTGGCTCTAAAAGGCCCCATAAACGTTACCGATCAAAGAAAACCCTCAAAGTTGATCTGGACTTACGGAATCGAGGCCGAGTCCTGCGACTGTAGATCAAAGCAAAATGTCGGGCCTTTTAGCCAATTCAATTTGGCCGAAACAGGCGACCATGGGTGCACGGCAAATCTCTTGTAAAGATGGCTGGTGCCCCCTCGCAATTATGGTAGATGAGAGGGGGGTCGTATGGAGTTGTATGACGGTGCACGGGTCGGACAAAAGTGGTCTTCCTGTCAACCTAAGTTAGCTCCAAAATAGATTTGTCGAATCGGCGACCCACTCTTTGTGTACGTGTGTTTCCCTGGTGGATTTGTCTTAGTCGGCCTTTTTCAGGGCTATCGGCCAACACTTGACGTCTAGGGTAAGGCTGTCGGAGGCTGCTTCGCATGGACCTACACTGTAGACATTCCGTGCTAGGAATCGAACCCATACACCTACAATACGTCTCCTCCGGCTACGGGGCACACGGAAACGTACCAAACAGTCGAGATCGGCATGTCTTGCTCTCCTTGCGCCTACTCTGATCAATTCCTCAAGTCTTAACAGAAAAACGATAAACCTGAAGATAACGGAGCTTTAGGGTACAACAGTTGGACTTTGAATGTTTCTCGTCGAAAATTATTTGACTATCTCGACTCTGGGAGAAAGTAGTCAAAAAACTGATAGCATAAAGGCCCTGAAAGGCTGGGGGTCAATGTTTTACATAAGAACATCTATAGGCTTCTCTCGATAGCTCGCTAGTTTGGTCTATTCACCTGCGTTCTCCGACCGGAGAAGACACGCAAACGTACGGGTTCGAGCTGTCGTACATTTACGGGATCCGTCGTTCGAAAAAATCCCGTTTAATGGCAGAACTCGTAGAAACAGGCTAACCATATCTAATGGCCAGCAGTATCATACTACGAGTTCCAAATCAGATGCATCGCTGAGTGTTCGAGTGCGATGCACTTGAGGGAAATAAATATATGATCGTAGAAGATTTCGCGTAAACGATGTTTCTTCGAAGCTTTCACCGCAAAATGTTTGCAGTGTTAGGGTACGGTTTGGGTACGTTGAAGTTCCAGGAAAGAGTAAAGGACGAGCTACACGTTACTTTCTACTACTGAGGAATTTTTGCCAGTCATCCTTTTTTCGTTTAGGAAGATTTTTCTGTGTTTTGAAAAATCTTTTAGGACATCGCCAGATGCGCCGTTCGTCGATGCAAGAGCCAGGCCTTACTGGCTAGAAACGACTTTTATTATGATCGCGAACGAAGAAATGCTGAGTATTATGATATTTTGCATACCAAGCGATTGAAACTTGTTTCAAAAGGGCTACGAGTTCCTACAGCTACACAATGCATTTGTGTCCCCTCCGTACAGGCGAAAACTCGGAAGGTTTTCCAACGGCATGCTGTTTTCCGATGACAGATTACACTGCTCGACAATATAGAGACAGTCTGTTGCTATTGAATATTAATCTCGTATACCGGCTAAGCATCCGTCACAGAAAGGAAATGAAGGAACTGTAATAACGGCCATGATGACGCGAAGCGAGCGACCAGAAATGTTTCTGCACCTCACTGTATACGTCGCCAGTGTCAACCAGGTAAGACGTTTCCGTACTCGTCGAAGTGGTGCTCCTTTCGGCCTTCGGAGACCTATTATTGGTAGGTGACGATGTGCTTGACGACTGGCGACAAACACCGAGACGGAGAAAATGTGGATAGCCAGATGTCCACACGAATTTCTCGCTAACGTGGTCTTGGTACCAGTGTAGGAATGCGGAAACGTGGACAGACCCCGTTGCCCATACAGGAGAGATGAACATAGTCGTAAGTAGTGGCAATTTGGTTCAGATGAGTGTAGGAGTAGGGCTGGCCTCGCTTTGACTAGCGGAAGGAGAGAGATTGCTGACAAGTTCCCCAGGGGGACGATGTCAGACATCGACGACTCCTGGCCAGGAACGAGGGAAGAACATGGCAGCACGTCCTGCCCTGCCGGAGGACGAGGCCGGAGGGAGGAAAGCGCGAACGAAGAGGACAAAACAAGGTTAGATGCATGTTCTAATTACTGAGTAACGGTTTCAAGCCTGAGAACCGAGCTATTTCTTGAACGGGTGCCCCGCCCACTGAATTACCAGACACGGCCGGTGGCTAGGCTGGGTCTAGGATGAAGATATAGTGATTGCATGTGAAATGTTCTCCGGTTTCTTTACAATGAAGGTTTCGGTGTAGGGGGCGGGAGCCGCCGGGGCGTGGGCCAAACGAATAAATCTTGAGTGCAGTCAGAGTTGAAAGGAATCGGTGAGCTCTGCTGGCTGCCTGCTCAGGGACAGGGGAAACACGTCGAGGCCGAACAGCGCCACCATTCCGTAGTGAGTCTAAGTGAAGATGAAGGCCAGCACCGGAAGCAAAATAAATTCAGGCACAAAGAAGAGCGGCGGTCTTGCACCAGATAGGGTGATAGACCCTGCAAGAGAGAGAGAGAGAGAGAGAGAGAGGGTGTGACGAAGCTGAAATCGAAATGGTAAAAGAAAATGGAGCGAGAATCGGCGACTTCGTGAAAAAGCGGGCATGGAATGAGAAAGAGCAGGATGATAACCGGGACAGGAGCTGAAAAAGTTTGAATATCTTGACGTGACTATTCGGCGCCACGATAAAATATCTATAAAAATTCTGGATATATATATATATATATATATATATATGCAGGTGGCCGAGAGAGTGATTTAAATCTCTCAGGGGACTCAGAGGTAATCTCGCTCGGTCTGATGTGAACATCTGAGTAAATAACAAATTAATACACGCGTTCCTATTGAGGTCAGTGCATTTAGGGACCCCTACCAATTAACGGTGAGTGTGTCCTCTACGGGATTCGGCACTATAGAACAATCCTAATAAAACATAATAATACAAAAAAAAAATGATGAAGACTCTATAGCCTTCCAATAGGTCCAACAACGCATTAAGGTGTGACAGGAATCTCATAGACAGTCTGTTATAAACTGTGCTGTGTATTCATCGCGCGAAACCTAGGATCGGCATTCCACAGCTACACAAGCATATAACACTGTTAAAAAACCCCCTGGAGCAGATTTACTGTTATATTTACCATATTCCACATTAGCAGATACTAATATAGAAGCGGCATCCTTTCCGTTACTATATAAAAGCTTCCATGTGTGTGTGTGTGTGTGTGTGTGTGTGTGTGTGTGTGTGGTAGGGGGATAGTACCACGCAGTATCAATGAGTGAGCTGGTCTAGCAAGTGGATGAGTACCGTTCATTCTGATATCTTGTATATATCGCCTTTTTCTTCGATTGACTTCTTCGTCGTATTATCAAGTACGGCCAATTTATACCACTCTTTCCCCCTCTAGCTCACCTTGTCCTCTCTCTATGTACCACCATCCTTGTCCTTTAACACCCCCGTTGCCAACCAGGGAACAGCCTTTGCCGCACCCGAGGGTAAACGCGCCTACAACCAGGCCGCCTTCTATAGAATTGATTATATGGATGCAAATCGGACTGGGACAGCGATGCGAAAACTCCCTACAATCGAAATACAATACCCCTGAGGGAAGGCCACGCCACCGGTGAGGCGATGGAACCGCTCCGGCTGACCCACTCACCAATCTACGCCACTGTTCACCGTTTCCCGAACTGTGAGTGCTTCAGCCTCGTCTCTGAAGACACCGCCCAAACGAGGAGCCGATTACGAGCCAGCCGCATCCGACGTTGTCGCCGGCAAACAGGCCAGGCCTGTTGAGTGACCGCTCTGCTACGAGCCTACTTCATGGTAGGCGTGTGTCGGCCAGATACGTCGCTCGAACATTTCGATAGTGTTCGTCTGTGACTTGGATGTTAGCACCCGAACTCGCTCATAGCGTCGTTCAAGTCATCGGAGAGCTTCTGGGATGGGGTCGAACCAGCAGAGAATAGGACGAGAGGTTCTGAAGGAACGTGTTGACATTGAGGCTGTAAAAAAAACATCGCGGCATTCAGGCGTCGCTGTGCCACCCACGTGATGGTTCGTCTGACGAACGATGGCGATTATCACCACCACCACCACGTCAAGTAGTAGTAGACTTGCTCGACACGGACGCAGCCATAATATAACGATGACTATAAACGACTTCATAGGAACACTGCTAAATAATCGATGGTTCTACTTCGGTCACATACAAATTAAACGCGCTTGTAGCTGCTTCGCCAATCGAATCCATGGACAACTGCTCTGTTTGGATTAGTCTTCAAATATCCTATTATTTCTTTGCTATGGCCAATTTTCAGCAAAAACAACAAACATAGCATCACTGTTCGCTGTCATATGAAAAATATGTAGTACAATGTTATTCGTAATGCGAGATTAAATGAAGGGGAATCGGTCCCCTCCTCAGCTTGAAGAGGACCGAATTGAACTCGACTGAACGTCGGCGTTCTGCTCAAATACAAAGGAGCTTTTTTTTTTTTCCTTATAAGTAAGTGTCCATTATATACACGAGTTCGCCTTAATGATTCGCGTCTGATAAACGAACCGACGCGGCTGCGAATGAGCAAGAATTGTGCTGACAGCCGATGTCCTCGATAATATTTTCCTTTTCCCCGCGAAGGCTGTACTGGCTGGACAATAATCGGCCGGATTCAGTAGTGACTTACAGTTGCACGCGCTACTAAAGCGAAGATTGATGAGGGACCATGAAAGCAACAAACAGACACAGGTTCTGATCCGCGTCCATTGTACTCGAGCCGGTGAACTTATGAAGACGGCCGATGCCAAGCCGTATATCTCACGATGAATGCCTGAGATGGACATCTGACGCCATCCACCACCGAGGACCGGGCCTGCGGAGAAACGATTGGAGAATGAAGAACAAGGCTCTCGTTGTTGATTTCTTCAGTTCATATGACCTAGTCCGGCTGAAGCGGACACTCAAGCGGCTGAACGCTCGTCTACGGCGCATAGGACAAAACGGCAACAGCTGTAAGACGAACTGCAGATCTCTCGATTTCTCTATTGAAGAATATCCGTTGTATCTCCGTTGAATGTTGTTGCTCTGGATTTTTATTGCTACACTGAGCGAGTTGGATTACAACGCTGTTATCAGCCTTCGTTTGTGTACGAAAGATTTTTCCTTAACGCTGGACACTAACTGGGCCTTCAACAGCGCGGCGCCTGCTGCGTGAAGGACGTGTCACCCGGAAGCGTTTAGAAAAGCAAAAATGCTTCCAGGTGCCACGTTCAACGTCCAAATGGTTCAACGTGTCGCGGTGACACACGCGCGCACACGCAAAACAGCAGCAGTAACACTACGAGCGCTACACGTGAACAGAGGTCTGGTGTGGCAGAACCAAGAGACGTCAGCGACCTTCATTAACCTTGAGCGGGTTTCACCAACGTGACGTCGTAGCCATTCCAACATGGCGCAAAAGCGACTTCTTATCTAACCATAAAGTCTAGCGAAGTGGAGTTGACCAAGGACAACCGAAGGCACGACGCGGACGAGTTCGGAAAGCCAGAAACAAAATCCGGCTGCTACGATACGTCTGTCATTTTATTAGCTAAGTGAGTCGAACCCCCGAATTGCGCGATACGTTCCGGTTTGCAGACAGTTCCACTAGATGCTAAGTTGTGTAAGGAGAGAGAAGGGAGCAAAGGAGGAAAACGAGTGGGAGCTGTATTGGCATAGCACGGCGCAATCTAATTTCCCTGAGGACTGTGTTTTCCGATCCTATGAAGCTGCCAGCTACATCGTCGGGTGGCAGCGGGCGAGCGAAACGAGCAGCCACAAGAAAGGCGAAAAGCAGAGAAGCGAAGGGACCGGCCAACTAATAAGAATGCGAACCAGCAGGAACACTTTCGCTTGTTGAACGAGAAACGGGCCTGGCAGAATCAGCTCTTCGGAGGGTGCCCGCCGACACTGCCAACATCACTGCCAATCTGAGGTAAGCGCGATAAAGGACTAGCGATGGCGGCGTATGAGCGCCAGCCAGCCAGCTCAGACCCGTTCCGATACCCAATGCGGCGCCGCGCGCGCGCGCGCGCGAATGGAGTGGAACGCAGTCGACGAGTGCAAAAGGAGCGCTATTTTAAAAAAAAAAAAGAGGGCCACAGCAGAGCCGCTGTTTGCCCTACGCAGTGCCGCTCGGGCGGGAGGCATTTCATTGCGAGGACGCGAAGAAAAAGTGGGAACTTGCCTGGTTTCTTGCGTGCGACGTTGGCCCAGG
This sequence comes from Tropilaelaps mercedesae, assembly GCA_002081605.1. Lineage (NCBI taxonomy): Eukaryota > Metazoa > Arthropoda > Arachnida > Mesostigmata > Laelapidae > Tropilaelaps > Tropilaelaps mercedesae. Next base: position 43,975 of record MNPL01003126.1, read on the forward strand.
AGCTGGGTAAGATGCTAATTTGGTACTGAGCCGCGCTATTTTTTGCTCTACCTTCAGCAAAAGCCGAGGAGAGAGACGAGGGAACGTTTACTCGTTTTTGTCTATGAAGCTCTCGGTGCGAATACACGGCGATATTATGTCGGCTAGCAGGATGATGTCCTGTAGGCTTTTGTATTCATTCTAAAACGAGTTATTTGCTAAGTGCCACCAGTCCAGCAGTCGGAGTGAGAACGTTAATGACTTACCGAGTCTTCTCCAACACTGTAGTTCTAGTTCGGGTTTTTTGAAATGTATTCAAACTAGAAAGTGCAAATTCCTCATCTCGCTCAAGGATCGCGTGCGTTTGTTGTTCCTTTAGTTTGATTGATTTCTAGAACAATGTAAAGTGTAACGTTTCTCTGAAATCATTCTTAAGATAGGATGATTCCGCTAGTGGCCCACAAATCGCGAGGACCTCTACGTGCGAATTCTTATAGATGATGTCCACGTGGCATATACATTCGCGTCGTCTAAGCAGATTTTCTAGACGTAGTGTCACCATCTAAATTCGTAACGATTCCCCAATTTACTCAAGTATTTGATCCTCACTTGACATTCCCCCTTGGGGCGTTTTACCTAACCGACAGCATTAACCTCCTCAGCGTCGTCCTCTTGCGCACGGCGACACCTGCTCCACCGTTGCATGAGTGGCAAAAACCTGCGCGAATCGATTCTGCAGCTTCCAGCCGACCGGTTCGTACGTGTTTGGGTTTAGGTCGAAAAACAGCTGTTGCTCAGCATCGCCCTTCCTCTGTGAATCGCGGACTGGCGCGGGAGCAGGAACGCTTTGAGACGTGAGCAAAGACCAGGCTTTTCTTGCAATCGCTATTTTTCGTGAGCCCTTTCCCTTGCCCGGTGGCCCATTACGTTGTTATTTCTGCCGAACGCCTCGTAGCACTCCCTTCACCAGAGATTCTTCGTGTGTTCCCCTTGCGTTTGCACTTCTTCTGCCAGCCCGCTTCGCTTCGGCCGGGTCAGGAAAGGGGGTACGGCCTCGTACTAGAGCGCGTCGTAAAGGGGACGCCGGCGCGGAGGGACGAGGTTGTGTCTGCATTCGTTTGATGTAACTCAGGTTCGCTCTTCTTCTTTCAGGCTTTTGTTTGTTCCGACCAAATACTATTTCGTCTTGGAGATATTTCCACCCGCCTTCGACCGGCGCCCCGGTTTCTCCTCTGCTGAACCCGTTTGCTGCACATACAGATATATCAATCGTTCGCTTTGGAGACGGTGTGGCGCAGTTCTGTTCGTTTTTATTGCGCACCCCCTTCCTATTCGCCCTCGGAGCAGATACCCCCGTTTCTAAAACGTCTCCGACGCATGCAGCCATGTGCGCCGGTCCTCGAGAGTACGATAAACACTTCTCCGCGTCGTCGACAACGTCGGCGTCGCCGACGAAGTGCCAACGCCGAAAAATTCTACGTTTGCCTACGAAAACACCCGTCTCAATGCACCGTCAGACATTAGCCCAGGCTGCTCTTTATTGATGGCTACCTATGAGAAAATATAGCGTCTTCGGCTATCGTTGCGTTGACACTGCAATGGTGGCTTAATGGGAGAACAAAACCTGTTTGATACCTTAGTACTTTTCCTACGTTTAGTTTCACTTCGTCGGGGTGGCTTCGCCTAATCTGGCCAATTGTGCCATTCCTCTACGCCTCGGAAGAGGTCACTACGTGAAATGACGTTTTATTACAAAGAAGATGTTCCATGTTGCTGTACAGGCCTGGCGCCATAATTAGGAGTACCTCGATGAAAACGTGCAAACGAACTCACATGAGAATCCTACTGTTTTGTACGGACACTGTCGCTGGTTCGGTCATATTTGAAAACATCTGGGCTAAGGACCTCTCAGTGTGTCTTGTGTGTAGCGCTTAAACAAACATATTTGTGTTTCGCAATTGGTAATTGGGGCCAATGTTGATGTGACCAAGTAATGATTATTTATAGTTGCATAGATTCGATTGGCCGCAACTAGACAACATCGTTATGGATTGGATGGAGAATATCGCGTGTGACCTCCCGAGACCATTTTTTTGTCATGTGACCTCGGCAAGTTTTCCTTATGTATTATTTTATTTCGTTAGGAAAGGAGCACCTGAATTTCCCGCGGCCATTAGCCCACCCGAGGACCACATGGTGCCATGCGTTAGAACAAGTAAGTCTGATCTGTTTCAAACAATGATCGAAAATTAGAGTGACGGGACAAATGTCTTGAGCAAGCTGACAGATACGAACCGTGCGACGAACTTCACTGCATCTGATTCATACTAACAAAGAACAAAATAAAGATATCTCGAACATCGATGTGTCTCTATGGATAACTGCCGAATAAGGTGTAATGGGATTTCATTCAAGATGTAGCATTACCTGAAACTTTACCTAGAGCGTAAAAACACGGTGTGTTGCTCTGAGCAGAGAAAAAACCAGACAATCACAGTAAACAATAGTGTTCCTGATGGGTTCAACCACGCGGTTTTTCCCCGTTTTCAGATATTTATTTCTTCTCGATTTGTGTTTCGTGCAAAGCTATCCTTCAGATGAAAAACAGATTTTTCGTGCTCTTTATTCCGTTTAAAAATATATTGCAGGGGTATGTCATCACTTGTCGATTTACACCTTGGACACGACAGTTTCGCTTTGGCATAGCTGTCTTTAGGCCCGCCCGGATCTTCCGTTGACTGCGAAAGTCCGGCCCGCCTACACTAGAACAGATGGACCGGAATCCTCCGTAGCTGCGTGTGGAATTTCCGAAGAGGAGAGTGCCACCCTCACTGTTCCCAAGGAACTTTCTGATCCTGAAAGATTTTTCGTCGCCAAACGGCCAAAACTAAACCCCAATGCAGCACATTTGCTATCAGCCGTGATCGGGGCCGATCTGTGGATCGGATTGAATTTCCCGTCTCTGCGGGAGTCGCACTTCGACCATTTATTACATGCACAGGCCCTCCGGTCCTTAGCAGGCCTACGAAGCGAGTCACTCCGTGGACTCCTACCCAGGCCATTGTAGAACTTTTCTTCGTCCGCCGGTGCATAGTCTGGCTAGGCAAACCGTCCACATGGTCTTGCAGCCCCTCCCTTGCCCCGTGCGCCTGCCCTCCGAATAGAGAGAGAGAGACAGAGAGCGACCGCTAAGACTGAGAGAGAAGAGGAAGGGAGTGAAAGTTCACGACGGTTACGTTCGGTACAGATCGCGTTTCGTTTTGTTCGGTATAAAAACTCAATTTATCATACTGCCCTTAGACGCCGTCGATATTCACTGGAGATCCTCTGGTCGAGGGAGGCTACGGAAAGACGGAGACAAAAATAGACTGGAAAAAATTCGAATTGACGATTCCCTGAATGACGCCAACGACTCGGCAAATACTTCCTTCCGCCTTGTCCTAATAGTCCTCTATGGCTGTGAGAGAGTTCTCTGAGAGGTTAGCGCACCTTGGCCTGTGAGCAAACGTTTGAACCGCTTTACGAAAAGATAGACTATGGACGCTGTACGCCGCTATTCGACGGAACTGGCACTCTTTTGAGAAGTTGGTGTTCATGAAATCCGAAGAATCATCCTGTTACGTAGGTTTGTTTCATATAACGAAGAAATCATACAACGCAGATGTTAATGTAGGTCTGCTACGATTCTTCAATTCACTTCGTCGATGCCTTACCGTGCAATAGACTTCGGCAATATTGCGTAGCCTCAATGTTCTCAGAACTTAGACGCGCTTAAATTAATGTACATTTCAGACGCCTAGGATTGAGTTTGCGGTTAAAGATTTTGTTCTAACGTCCTCATAGGTAGAGGACCCAGTTTTGTGCAGGAAAATTTGTCCTGGTTAGTATTTCTTCATAAAGGGTAGACAAAGAACTTATCCTGTAGGTCTACCATACATACGCCCCTAAGCCTGCAGCCATGTATGTCATGATAAATGAAATATGAGCGTTGAAGAAAAAATTAGTTTTAAGCTTGTGCCATTAGGAGCTTCCAAGGCATTGACAGTGACAGCAACAACGAACTGACGTCCTGTTTTCCTTTTGTCACTACCTAGGACTGTATTTTCAAGGTAAGAGTGCTTGCATAGGATCACTTCTTGCCATAATATCCACTTTCCACCGTCGGGTTATCGATATTGCCCAATCTTACGTAGTTGTCCGGCCTGTATAGGCGCAACGTCGTTTACTAGCCTGTAGGTAGAAATAATCACGTCGAGCAGGATTTCCTTACCATCGGCATTCTACAGCTGGACACTCATTTCCTGAAGATCCCACACGGGATAGGGCCCTCGAGCAACGTGGTAACATTTGGCCAAATCTGATAACAAGCAATCCAGAGATAGCACGTCGAAGTGGCACGTCTCCCTTCAGATTCACATCAGCCGTGCGATATCTGACATTGCCTTTGAATTGCTCTCCTGTGACATTCTGTAGGTCTAAGTCTAAATCGGTATTAGTCGGCACACTGACTAAATTGGTTCGCAAGTGTCCAAGGGGCCAAATAACAAGAAGCAATTGCGTTATGTCGATGTTCGCTCCACTATTTTCGGTCCATCTTTCACTGGCAACGTATTTAAAAAGGCTGCTCCGATTCTCGCTCTTTCGGCGATTCTGTAGGGGTATCCGTACTTGCTTGATTCAGTGCCACTTGGTTTGTGCATTAATAATAGTAATGCTCGAGCTCGTGGTGATCAGAATGGCTAATACTTAAGTTCGTCTGGCCGAGCTACTTGAAAAGGTTGACGCCTTTGATGCTCCAGTGAGATTTGTGTCTATAGTGGACCAAATACTGACTCAGTTTGAAACTATGACAGTTGATGGTCTAAACTTCGTCAAAATCGGAGCCCTTGGCGATTACTTGGAGATTGGCGATTATTGATCAGAACTTCTATTTTACTGCGAACACAAAAAAACTACTCAGGCAGTTCGACCAAGTTATAGAACATACTGCAAGACAATATGTTCATTCTTCTGTTGTTGCCGCAAACCAATGTGGATAGGCAGTAAAAACCTTCTTTTCGAGCACATGATGTCATTCAGGCTCATTGGGCGGCTACTTTGAAGAACACTTCTATGTTCTCATTTTTGGCTATTTTACCATCACGACTAATAATATAGCCTGATATTAAAGGATTTGTAGAGCAGTGAGTAGATGTTCTATCCGAATAAATATACCTCCAAACACCTACATTTGACGAACTCTTCAAATCGTGTCACACAAAGGTATCACATTATTCTAGCTTGGATTTGTTTGTCCTTAAATTTAACGTTCTCTGAGGCCTCGCCGACGTTCGCTGAATTGTTTCACTCGAATGTTCTTGCAACGTGTGTCGTTGCTGTTAATCTCCCTCACGCAGACACCTTGGTAGCGCTATCGTCGACGCATGCGTAACATCGTGGCCTGACGACGATAAACAACCTTTTTTTTACAAGACACAGCGCATTTGCATTATATGGCGTGCCGCCATGCACGAATGGATATGGTCCGTCTCTCGCGCGGTGTTACGCTTTTCACTGTCATTTCGACGTTGATTTGCACGCACCGTCACACCGACTTTGGTACGACTTTGCCTGTACGCAGGCCTAATCCAAGCGGAGGCCGTAGTAAACAGCAGTGACAACTGGCGTGAAATTAGTCACCGTCGTCGGATAGCTGAAGGAAACTAGGCAAGAATACATCTCTCCTCTGGCACGCTAAATCCGACGTCCGAGAGCTGGCTCGACGATTTCTGGATGATAAGACATGTCGCTAAACGTTGCCCTCGACGAGGAACTAAAAAGCGCCATTTAGCCGATATCGACGACTGACGTTTGACATTGTCGGCGTTGATGCAATATATATGGCCATCTACCCTTGAAAAGTATGGACCATTGTCAAACGACATCTCGCCCACGCGTCCCTGGACTTCGACGAACAGCGGCCTAAAGACGCGTCTCATGGCATAGATCAAATGTCGATACCTATGTTTGTCCTAGTTTAGGAGAAAACACCAACAATTATAACAACAATAGCAACAATGAGAGCGCATTAGTACACCTGGGCGCGCTTCTTTATTTTGTGCCACTCTGTTTTCGCCGATGCGTGTCAAAAATACGCGAGATTGTTATTATCGGTCCTGTCTAGCGATTTTCTAGTTCAGCTAGTGAAACCGTCGATTCAGGAAGATCATTACGTACACAATCAATCTCCTTCAGGCCACTGGCGTATCAGTTTTTCGTAGAAAGAAATCGTGCTCCTTTGAAAAGTTTTAACCAGAGGCAGTTGTTGCTTAAGGTTCATTTGGCGCACAACCTGGCTCTGCCCACAGAAAATAACGCGTCTCTATTGCGCAGGATTTGCTATCCAGTAGAACCGTAGTTCCGTAGCTATCCACATAGCGAATCAGATATAAAGGGCTACGTCCAAACGTTTTCGAATGCGTCAATGCGTGAATGGATGCGTTCATTCGTTCACTTAAAAAATATCGATACGATCCTCTTAAACCACTGTGGTTTTACGTAGTACTATATCGCTGCTACGCTGGTGGCGGATCACGACAGAATATGTCAACGCCGTCTGACCGAGTGTCTGACACGTTTGTGGACGTGTCGGACTATGCTGTGGAATTTGTTGAGAATGTGAACTTGCCTACGAAACCTGTACTGGGAAAAAACGGCGACTGCCGCGTAGTCCTACGTGCAGACGCCCCCACACATGATACAGGCAGACATTTTTGCATAGAACTACATTAAAAGCTGTTATTACATAGCGCGTACTCTTCGCTTCCAAATATAATCACCGCCGGCAAGAGAAATTAAGCGAAGATGACAAACTAGCGCAGCCTCTTTTGTGGTTTGATTCAATATTTGAATTGTCGCCAATCCGTTCAGCCATTACCCCATCTAGCGGTGACCGCTCACCGTTAAGACCGAGTCAAGTTAGTAAGTATACGATATAAGAACATCGTAGAACTTGTATTGGAGGGGCGTAATCCGCATCGAAGAGCTTACGAAATACTCCATCATGTTCAGATGAGAACGTCTACCGAATAGCGCGTAGTACCTCTTCTCTTGCGTAAGTCAGCAAAGCAAATCGCCACCAAGAAACAAAATAGCTTTATTCAATTTCCTCGCTCTTCCATCTTCCCCGTTCCCTTCCGAGGCGTCTTGCAGGCATTGGCCATACACACTTCGTTTGTGCTCCGAGTAGGTGTGGCAAAATGAGACGTCGACTGAACAACCTTCTTTTGCGACAAAGTTTCTGCTTGAATCAGCCTTATCAAATGCCCCCAAACACCCGTTGGGAGTTCGACTAGTTCCGATGGTTCCACTTGCTCGAGGCTAATGAAAGCCTCTGGAACTAGAAGCTACTGGTTAGACGTGACCAGAAGTTATCACCTATTTACTTCGGACTCCGCATCAACGATGAACCAGAAATGACGTCGGATACATTGGCTCTTGCTCTTCCTCTGTCTCCTCCTCCTCCCCCCCACCTCTCTGTTCCTCCTTCTCTCTCTACTTCGTCCTTTCTTATTTTTTCTCGCTCCTACCTTCCGTCCCTCTCTCTTGCTCGCTCGTATTCTCTCGGTTTCGTTTCGACAAAGTCCTTTCTTTCGAGACAGCTTCAGTAAAAACTCACCCCGACTCATCCTGGCAAGCGATTTCGTCCGACGACGTTTGCAACGCACGAGGCGGCGGGAAGAAGCGTTTCGCCTGGTCAGCTCTAACGTGACATTGACGATCACGTCATATCCAAGTAAAGACCCTGAAGCAAGGCCACTTTCGAAAATGCGTACGCATATACGCCCACATATCTCACGCACGCCGACACAACACTCGAGCAGGACACCGTACTCGTGTCTCTCTCATTTCGGCCTGTCCAGAAGGACAACGTCGTCGTAGTCCTGTCAAGACGCTGCGTTGATAATAACTGCACACGAATATCGGTCCGGCCTGATGATGGCCGAACCCTAGGGAAAGGGCGGAACCGACTTGAAAACCGATATTCGAATATGGGCGCCAATGCGATGAGCGAACGGAAAATGAAGACTAGACCGAAATCTGAAGAACTAGTGAATTTACCGTAGTCAGAGCACGCGTGTCCGACGCTCCGAAAGTCGACATCGTGAGAAGAACGGAACGCCATATCCCGGCAGGCTGGGTGGAGCGGATTGGTGAGCTCAATCGCACTGACGATGCTGCGTCCCTTCGTCGGGATAGTCATTATAATAACACTAATAATTATAGGGAGAACGTAATTTTGTGCTAGTCCATGAACGATTCTATTGCATGGGCATGGCCAATATATGGAGCGATCCGCGCAATGAGGTAGGCCTCCACGGTCATCGACTAACTCGCGTAAGTAACCTCGTCCCGTAACTGCCATGAGAAGCAGCATTTTTCAGTAAACTGTTGTTAATGTATAGCCTCATTATGAGTTCTTGACGCGTAAATTACGCGCACGCACCCATGGTTAGCCGAACGCACCGGCCGTGATGTGGAACACATTGAAGCTAATCCAAGTTTGTTTGTGCAACTTGGCTTAAGAGAGGTCTTTTGAATTTGTAAAATGGACCGTACGTTTGCACAGAAGTGGTTGGTAAGCTTGATTTGACCATCTTGATTTATTAGTATCAGATTATGCCGATCACGACAAATACACGTTTATCGAAGGAAACGGCCGACGCGTAAAATACGCACAACGAGCTCCATGAGCGCGCTGGTACAAGACCTCACAGAAGACCCTCACAGAAGAACGTGGATTGGAAGCGCTGGAGTTAGCAGGCCCCTTGCAGGACGGCTATGGCGCTTTGTCAGGACCGAACATGTTCCAACCGCGCGCGAAGGCCGAAGAGAGGTGGTTGGTTTTTGGGCCCAGGAGATCAGGTTGTGACTCATTCCCTGCTCCTGTGCTTACTTCCTCGCGTCATGTTATGATGAAGGGAACGGGAAGGGGAAACAGAAGATGTGCACAAGACCAGTGCAGGCCGTCCCCCCGTGGTGGCTGATAGGCGTGAACGTTTGTTAACGTGCCAACTTGATCCCTCTTTTTGGACGCGTTCGCTACTCTTGGCTCCTTCTGCAGATCACTTCCCTAGAACGCGGTTAGTGCTTCGGCTACCATGCAGTTGTGCTTCATGTGCTTCATGTTTAGTACACTCGAAGGGAAGACAACTCGATTCGAGGTCGCCCACGTTGGCGAACACGTGCATATGCTGATTTTCGAAGGCGTAGCATAAAATTGTCTAATAGCAAGAATAATGACAATACAATTTTCTAACATGGTTGCAAAACGTTTTCTATTTATTATGCATTTGGCATTTACTTGATTGCTCCATAGCAAAAATACGAAGATAGCTCGCCGTTGCCTTCCTGACAGACTAGGCCAGGCCGACCAGGAGCAAACCTTCCTTGTATCGTCATTTGTTATGCGTCATAACAGGACCATTTATCTTATTTGGCAGCGCAAGCAAATTAGCAAAATGAGTTGAAAGAATTATTGCTATCGAACCACCGCATCGATTTGGCACCGCCTCCGCGAGACAGCGACATGGCAAGTTGGGGCCACGCGTGGGGTTTCTACGCTGGTCCCTTATTTGAGCGGTCTGTACGCGTTGTTTCCTCCTTGTCAGCCTTTGCAAACGCTGTTGATTCACGCGCGCTTCGAAACCAGACCCGTCTCCCACGGGTACCACGACTAAACCCAGTTTTGTGGGCGGCCCAGTGCAGCCTTCCCTTAGCCCCAGTCACTTTACTTTCTGGGCCGATGCTGACTTCCTCTACTATCTATAGACACACATACACACACACACACACACACATACATACACACCCATATACACCCTCTCAAACCGTCCCAAGAGACTCTATGTGAGTGTGCCGGCTACCACACGCATACCCCGAGAGACGACAACCACAACACACCAACACACACACACACACACACACACACGTACACACTTTCAACAGGGATAAGGTCCCCTGAATCTTGTCAGCCACCATCGTCCTAGTATGACGTGAGCAACAAGTACAGTAGTCGCGCAAAATCTGCCAGGCTGGCTCAGCCTTACTCACAGGCGCAGTTGAAGCAGCTGCTCCATGGACATGTTTTCCAGTTGCTGGTCCGGAGCCACGTGTCGCTCACGCCAATCGCCCAGCCGTGAGCTCTCTCAGCGGCCGGAGCTCCTGGAACAGTGTCCTTTCTGCCCGCCAAAGGACATTCGAGCGGCACTTCGAAGCCGCAATGTTGATAATGGAGTGACGCCCAGGCCGGGCCTCGGGAGAGTAAACGGCCACAAATCCTCGAGAACAAAATGCATTCAGGCTGGCCAGGAGAAAAGTTTTATAAAATATGAGAAAAGTAGGCCGACTACGGAGTCTACCGATGCATTGCTTTAAGTAAGACTTGTATAGGAGAAAAGGTAAGGTCCTCGAAAGGACTGGGTAGCCTTCGATGCTGGAAGGATTGCTCCGCAGGCCCACTTTTAGGCCGACCTTTCCCATTTGGGTCACAGCAAAGGCGGCGATACAGAGACATAGAATATGGTAACACCAGAGTTCGACCCGCCTTCAACTAAAGCCATATTTTACATGTTACATGGCCAGTGATATCTCCCTTCTCTTTCGCTAGTCTTCCTAAGTACCTGAACTTGGCGCATTGATATCTTTCGATTGAGGTTTCAGGGATCTGGACGAGGAGTGTGCTAGTCTGTTTATACGCCACTCTCAAACACCGACTACATCTGCAGAGGAACGGCTAGATTGAGAAACCACTACCGAAGTTCCGACATAAAATGACGCCGGACGTACGAGGCGACGTACGACCGCTACGTGAGCAGAACAGAGCTCCTGGGAAACGCGCTAAGCCTGAATTGACTGGGAGCGACGGCACGGGACAATGTAGGAACAAGGAGGCTAACAACATATGCGTGCTGATCCTGGATGAGGAACACCAGATGTCTCTCCAGGAATAACAGCGGAATCGCACCACGAGCATTAGTACGCACGACGGAAGCCTGATGGCGGCATTTCAGACGACACTGGCGGCCTACAAACTGGAGTGAATACCGAGTTCTGCGAGGTTGACGAAGACCTGCTTGTATCTTTGGACTGACTGACGAGAGAAACTCGCCGGAAGGCCCTGGAAATTTCGGGCGTCCTAGAGCAGTGTTTACAAGTCCAGGACGTCTCGTAGCGATGCCGTGTCATGCAATGGATCTTCATAGGCATTATACAGGTTGGAAATAGCGTACTTGTTGTTGTGTTGAAGACTTCATCTGGCCGCCATGGCCACACTGACCACCGCCACCATTAAGACTATCTGAAGTCTTCACGTGTCCATAACGGTTTACTTACAGCGTCCACATTACGCTCCGTTCGTCGCGTTTCGCTTAGGTGGTTTTTGTTTCTAGTGTTATCCTAACGTAAACGAACTACGTGTACGCGCGCTCGTCGGAGATCTCTGTAGTTCCGTTTTTCAGACAAACTCAGACGCGCTAGGAGAGTAGCAGAGCGGACAGCGGGGCGTTTTTTAGAAGACAAATCTACCCTAGAGAACGAACTAATGATCGTTGGCCATTTGCCAATCCCGTAAGCGTCAACAACGCCGCAAAGCAGAACGCCAACGTCGCCAGAACGTCAACGTCGGCGTACCCTTGCAAAGTCCGTAACATCCTTGTTTGCACGATGAGAAGATGCGGACCGTCTAAAAAAAATAAATAAAGGCACAGCACTAACAAAGGAAGAATATCGACTAACCCGTCTGTAGTCGTGGAGATCTCTATGTGCACTTGAGCGTGGAAAGAAACGAAACCGTCAGGCCAGGTTTAGCAACTCAAAAAGTGTTTTTTTTGAAGCTGCCATGGACTGGGGTCAAATGCGATGAGCGCAAGACTTTCTGTGAAGACAAAACATTCATGCATCATTGCAAAATGCGTCTAGGCGTAAAAAACTATTACAAACCTAGGCTGTTATTCATCCACCAGCCACATAAGCCTTTACCTAGAGTCTAGAATCTCTTGTTCTCGCCTGGAAACTCATTCCTGCCTGAGCAAATCTAAAAACGACGCAGTAGCTTTTCGAGCTGCGTTGTGGAAAAAACAGCGCCACCACCCTTCTACAAAATCGGTACACCATCCCAGCTTCACTGACGAGCCGTACGACGCGAAAGTAGCCTGAACCTGTCATCCGAGGCCTGACGCACGTATCCGAGATCCTGAAACAGCTCTGTCGTCAGCATTGGACCGACCCGGCAAGTTGGCGAATACTCGACCGACGTCGACGCTCGGAAACTTTCAACGGTGCGATGTCGGATTGCAACGATTCCACTGGAAGGCCTGCGACGACGATATAACATCGGCGTTCTCTCCCGTATTAGCGTGTACTATCGGGGATTCTGGCCAACAACAATACGAACCGAGTTCGCGGGCCGCTATCTCGCTTATCGACACCGGCGTTTGTCAAGAGTTCTAGCCGATACTGCCCTTCGGGACACGAACAGGGCGCGACGACCAGTTATGTGCGGTGGCCGACGCCTGAGCCGGTCGGTCGTCATGCCACTTCGTCAAGCAACGGTAGCCTGACGGACGACACTTGGCCTGAAAACAGTCCCTTCTGCAAGCTGAAGTTGTGCGCTAAGAAGCGATGTCCTGGTGTAGACGCTTGTCAGGCTATGTTCGAACGGAGTTTCGATTCTGAAAGCGTTTGCTAGCGCGTGTTTCGCTAGAGCTAAGGTGTAATCGCGAACGCCGAACCGTCCGTAGGGGACAGGGAGTGCCGAGGGAAGGTGTCGTCGTGCCTTAGTCGAGCAGGTCAAGTTTTTAGGCCAGCCAGCGGTAACATCGCCGTACAGGAGGATATCTCGGTGGGGATTTAGCCTCTCCAAGGAGTTGTTGAACCTTTGGAGCTGCAAAGGGGACAATTACACGGTGTAAGAACGGTTTGACGGGGGTGCGAAGCATACTGGCTGCTCAAACTTCGTCTAACGCGCTTATCTCTCAGTGGGAAGCAGATACTAAATCGTGCTTTATTATCACGTTCTACGACATTTACGGAATACTTGCGGACGAAGAAGCCTCGGTAATTTCTACAGATCATGTTCTAGAGCTATGGAAAAACCGAAAACATTCATAGAATCACTAGAAGTGGACGTGTTGTAAATTTTGTTGTGATTCAAGGATTAGCCGTTCGGCATATAATTAATTGGTGCTTATTATATCTGTTTTTGACATTTATATATGACTGAATCAGTTTCTAAACTAACGTAACAGAAAATATGTGTGAAGTATTTCACTCGAATTTAGAACAACAGTCAGACAGGCGAAAAGGTGAATGGCGAGCTTCACTTTGGGGAGTATGTTTGTACTTTTTTGCTTATATTTAATGTGAATGACGACTAGTCTTAAAATCTTCTGCATGCGAATGGCTTTTACATACCCGTGTACGTTTAGGAATCTTTCCAGAAGACAGCGGCTGTCCTCATTTCATAACTTCTAGTCGCCTTTTACCCATCACAGGGTCTTGACTTCACATAACAAAGCAGACCGTTCCAGACAGAAGTTGACCTCATATTCGGCAGCGTACACATCAATATGCTTTTCAGCTCTCTGAAATTCTGGCTGAGCTGAAATCGAATTGGCGCGCGTTCGACGGACACGAACTCGTCCGTAACTAAAACTTGCTCGGAGCTTAGCGCCGAGCAAATGTTTGATGAGCTTCGGCATTTAGACCGTTCCATATGAACAAAAAAGCAAAACTTGACGTTGTCACTGGTGCGAATATTTCTGCTTGATCGACTGCATCCGAAGTGCCGGTTGAGTGAACCCTGGTCTAGGCCGGAGGGTCCATTCTTCAAGACGGAGTGGTCACGTTATTAACGGGAACTACGAATGTTTGTCCAAACCAGACGAGGTGGAAGGTCTGAAATCCGCCAGTGTACGTCTATCCGAGAATTTCGGCAAACACCGAAAATGCCACAAGGCTGTCTATCTATACGTTCGTTCTTAGCGACGGAGAGGTCATTAACATAAGCACACGGCAGCAGCAGCAGCAATTTCAACATGGAGATTCTTTGTACTTCTAGGTGATACACACCGAAATGTGTACTTATCTGCACAAGCAACATGCAAGCGACGCACATAACTACATAGCATTTTTCTAGTAGGAACATGAGGCAATATCCTCAAGCTCAAATGATTAGTATAATTACTAATTAGCTTATTAGCATATATGTGGATAGTACCAGCTAGATGAATACATCCGTTTTTAGACGAACATAATAGAAAAATATGTGTGAAGTATTTCACTCGAATTTAGAACTCCAGATGTGAAATTACCAACAGATTATCTACAGTGCCCTTTGAACTGTCAACACGCCCGTTAGAAGAGATACGTTTCGCTGTATAATCTGACATGTTACAACGTCTTGACATCTGACGAGCCATTAAAATCAGCGCGCTTCGCTGTTATCTTCGATCAGCGTCAATATCACTGACGTTTCGAAATTAAAATATATCAGAATCGGTTGCCATCGTTCCATGGCCGATAAGCTTTTTCTGGGGAGAAAGCTATTTATCCACTTATTTCAGATGTCAAGGCGACTTCGGAAAGTGAGAAACCAGATTGGAAATACGACGTAGTCGCATGTCAGCATGACGATACAGGTGGAACAATCAAGCACAGGACAACACAGATCCTCCCTCTGAGAGAGAAGGAGCTGAATGACATTGCTTCTCTGAATGACCCCAGAAGCCACATCACGTAAGCTACGTGTTGTAAAATTTCAAGAAAACATCCTTCCTGCCGAAAAAACGTTAGCTGTGCCTTTGCAACGACGACATATGGAACTTGACTATCTCTCTATGAGAACGTTCGGCGTGTCGTTGGCCTCCACCGAAAGGATCGTGTGTGTGTGTGTGTGTGTGTGTGTGTGTCTTAAAAAAGGCTTCCCGTAACCTGTAAGGCTCCGATCTCCCAACCCAACCTTATATTACCTCCACTATCTAGCATGCCCTTCGAATTCTCTCCTTTTTACAGATAGATAATCCTTCGTCGAGGGTGGGCGTCTCCCCCAGCAGCTGTCGACGAACCAATAGGTTTCTCTTGTGCAGTTCGTGTGTGTGCGGCTCCCGATGCCGCACCTTTTCACTTCGCAATAGGAAAGGATTGCAATGAAGGAGGAGAAGCGATTATTAGTTGCGGTGGCTTGTAGACGAAGGGCGGCCATCGTGTGGCTCTTTTCTTCTTTTTATTCGTTTTATTGGCGCAAGTCGGCACGCCCGACTCCGAACCGGAACCACACCCCCAGAGTCGTACGTCCAGCAGCTGCCTGGTCGGCCATATGTTTCTGTGCTCGACTCCGGCTCGTGTTCCAGCCTCGCTGGAGCCCGTGGGCGTGACTCTGGCTGGCCTCCTGGTTCACACCAGCTTTCGGCGAGATGGGAACCCGGCCTGAACGAACTCGTCAAAGCGGTCAGATCGAATGAGTCTATATAGCCAACTCTTTACACAGCCTCCAGGTCAGTCCAGAGATATGTAGGGGGTTCGGGACCGAGATGGGGCGCAGGGTGGCGCGGGGGTATGCTTTAAGGCCTCTGCTAGTCCAGCTAGGCCACTCAATAACTGTAAGCCTATAGGCCTCTAGGGTTAAGACGCATTCAGCGCATTGAGCGAACGAGTGTCGGCCATCGGGGAGTAGGACGCTGCTGGCGCTTACTCGCCCTGAGTAAGATCAGCGGAAGAGAGGTCAGTCAAGTTCGTACCAGCCGTGGATGAAGTCGGAGAGGAGTGTTATTACCTCAGTAGGAGACGAGGGGAAAAGTCAGCGAGCGACTACAACAACAGCGCTGCCATCAACATTGCCACCGGTGGCTGTTTTGATGACGCTGAACCACTGTGGGGGGTCGTTTCTATTTGTGCTATATCTGGGGTCGCTCGCATAGGGGAGGTGCCGTCATGGCCATCCATACCCCCGCGCAACTTTGAACGGGGTTTATCAGACCCCCCCCCGTTCAGTGTGTGCGTACGCGCCGATTGCCTGGCGGCATCTGCCGAATTGCGTTCAGTTAACCGAGCGGATGATATTACGTTGCCTTGTTCAATATTGTTCTCCTTTCCCGCATCTACAATTCCACCATAACGAAGCAGCGTCCTTCGGCAACAGCCGCTTCCATGTCCACAGATAGTTTCGGTTGGGCTCGATGTAGCGTTAATTCTGCTGCGGAGTTCAACACTGGTCGTTCGTCAGGCGAAGTTTCATCACGTTCGTCGGCATGATGAATGCCATCTACGATGCTTCAACGATGAGCCAACTTCAGCTTTGTGAGAACGGCTTCATCTGTATAAGCACAGGCCGCATCTCGTACGTAGACCACAATAGTTTCGTCTGCCGAGACAACGAAGATGTCCTGAAGCTTTGGCCTATTTCAGCAGGCCTACTTCGCTCGTAGCCATGGCCGGGAGCAGCGACGTTTAACATCATACTCGTATGTAACATTAATCAGGGTTTCGTCGTCAATTTCTGTTCGTACGGCCACTTGTCACGCTATAACCCCGTGTTCTTCGAAGCACTTCGGATTTGGCCCCGTAGAGACGACGAATGTCATCGATTGGATCAGTACGATAAAAAATTATGCAGCATTGTCGACCTTCCTGCCATCAGGAAAAGCGTGGAGGTGATCAAACAGGATCCTGCTTGGTCCTGCGGTGGCCTAGGCCAACCAGCACCGCCACGTTGGGCGCCGACACGAATAGATGATACCATCTAGAAGCTCCGAGCCTCCTTTTCAGAATGCGGGAACTCGTTCGCGACTTGCCATATATTTATGTATTTATATCCAGTGTGGCAGATCAGAACTTCGGCAGGCGCCTGTTGGAAGAAGATGACGTGGCCAGCTTTCGTGATTGTCAGGTCTGCCTGAGGTTGTCTCTCTTCCATCGCGAACAGTTCGTTTGACCCTTTTAGTGAAGATCTGCAGAAGACGATGGACATATATGCTCGCTGCATATATGCTGGGGCATATATGCAGGGTAACATCTCGGACATTTTGGCGTGACAGGGAAGTTTCTGCTACGGCGCTCTGAGCAGACCGAAGCTTGAAATTAGGTAGATTCGTGCCGCCGCTCAAGTTGACCCCGTCCACAGTCGCTTCACCAAAAACTCGGCTGATAATTTTTTGGGTTCGCATCGCGCGTAGTAAAGCTGCGTATTTACTAATACGTCGACGTGAGTGCTTAGACGTGCGATAGACACACTCCTCGAAAGCGTCCAGTATGTGTGTGTGTGTGTGTGTGTGTCTCGTTTTCTCATATCGAATTCATGCATTTCTTCGATGAGACGCGTATTTCTCTGAAATGATTACGCGCAAAATGGCGTACCAATGAGCCGTATTTATTATTTGCGGTAACGGTACCATATTTGGCGCAGCCATAAATCATTATTAATGATGAACTCATAATTGATGATTACCTCGAACGGTTCGCAGCCGTCAGGTAAACAAGCGCTGTCGAGCTCGGTGGCTCTGGGGTGCATTCGTATGCCCCTTGCGACTGGAGGAGACACGTACGAGGAGGAGGTGCACGGGTTCGATCCCCGCCGGTGCACATTTACATTTACATGGGGTCCGTCTTACGAAGTTATGTAAAAAGCTGCTACCGTGGACGTTAAATGTTGGCTGATGGTCAGCTTTAAAAAAAAAAAAAGGTAAACAAGCGCTGCTAACCCGAGCAGACAGACTAATAAATATTGCAGAAAATGAGTCGGAATCATCTAAGGATAGTAGAAATACTGCTTTCGCTTTTGTCCTTAGTGTCGTCCCCTTTGCACGACGTGTGCCTTCAATCGCTGAAGTGCAATTCTGAAGTTCCCACCGGCGACGCGCCTGGATGGCTCGATGGATACGACGCAAATGCGTCAGGTTGCGACGATGTCGCGCTCTGGTTGTTGTTTCCGCGCGTAAAAATGTGACGGATCCGTTTGTAGAAGAACGACACGTCTATTGCGCGAGGTTACGCTGACGCTACCTCGATACTCTGTTGCTTCTTCACACACACACACACACACGCGTCGAGAGCGACATTTTGGTTGTCTTGTTGTTTGTCGTTTGACAAATTTCCCTTCACTCTGATGTAGAGACGCGGCGTAGTTGAGCTGCACCAGCACAACCAACGTCACCCCCGCGACTTCGATATTCAAGCTGGAAATATGTTTGAGCAGGCAACCAACGCGGCTCTGAAAACCGTTGCGTTCGTGTGCGATCAGCCGAGCGACTCAGATTCTGAGCGAAGAGTCAGAAAACAGCCTGCGCGGTTTGTCCGTGTCACTTTGGTCTGTTACAGGTAGCCGATATCTGACCTAACAACAACAGGCGATTGTTCCAGGTCCTTCTTAACAATACGCGCGTACGTGGATGTCGTGCCAGGGGGGCGTTCCATGACGCGATATAATGCGCTCGTGTAGAAGAAAAACATCGTCATCCGGCCGTCGTGGCAGGGCGAGGGGCAATGCACTTGTGAACTTTCATTTCGACAGGTTGACGTTGTCCCCGGCTAGCAGCGGTCCAACTTTTCGCTCATTTTAAGTCATTTTCATATTTCCCACGCACTGCCGCCGCCGCCGCCGCCCGTGCCTTGTCCAGCTGTTTCGCCATTCACGGCGGTGCCGCTGCATGAATAACCTGAATAGCCATCAAGTCGATGTCGACGAGATTATCCCGCCGCCCGGAAGGGGGAACGACGCGAGAGCAAGAAACGAAAAAGACCCCAACCGGCGTCTCTGGCTAATGTCGGTTAGGTTTAACACAACGCAGGCGGAAAATTCAGCCAAGTCGGCCGTTGGTCGCCGAATGTTCGCTATTACCGACGAGACCATTGTCATGACTCGAGGAAGCAGGACGAAACCTTTCCTGACCTGGGCTGGAGCTGAAGATCGTCGTCATACAGCAGCGAGGCGACGCTATAAAGCTTCGCTGTCTGATGAAGGTCGCCCGAAGCTGTGTCGCGACCGTTATGAAATCATCATTAAGGCTACATTTCCGTCAAGGCGGGATCTGCGTAGTTTCAAGATTAACGTCAACGCTACGAGATGGCCGCCCACGAGCTCCGTTCTCTCTGACGAGTCTCAACTATATATATATATATATATATATATATATATAT
>MNPL01003127.1:0-18394 GCA_002081605.1 Tropilaelaps mercedesae
TATATATATATATATATATATATATATATGCCTGGATTCGAATGAATGGGCAATGGGGTAGTATAATACGGCAGTGTTTTTTTACTACGGTAACCTCCTACTTTGGAGCGACTACTTGTCAGTGGGGGTTAAACGTAGATGCATATGGAATTGAACGTTGCAGCTAATAAACTCCGGTACGTTCACGACAAGTTACTTTGCCATCATTAACAGGTGTTCATGGTCGGTGTATGATTAATGGACATAAGTTATGCAAAGTTTAGTTGAAATTGTCCATTGAATCCACAATACGGACTACTCGCGAAACGGCAGCAGCTCTACGAAGCTCAAGTTCTTGCAGAACGAGAGAATGGCAAATCATGAAAATTTGCACGGATGTGTATATTCAAATTGGTTTTCCCTGTCACATACGTTCCTAATCCATGCGCAAAACTTGTACGTCATGGCCACGCGTGCATATTTACGTTGTGAAGCATAAAGTGTCGCCGTATAGTTCGAAGCCCGTAAATGTTTTTCCTTCTGTCCTTCTATGGAGTAACTGCTGTTTGTCTTCAGACGTGCAGAAGAAGCGCGTGACGGGACGCTCGAAGTTGTAGCCGTTCGCGTTCCAACTACCCGAGGGGATTAGAGGATTTCACTTCAAGATTTGTTTGGGCCCTGCTCGCAGTGAAATCGAAGCGTTTCGGCGCTATCTTAACCGGGGAACTGTGTTTGCTCGGCTTTGCTTTGGCCGACGTCAGTGGCGGCGGCGGCGGCGGTGGTGGCAGAGGCGGCGGCCGAGGGCGGCGGCGGCGGAGGCGTCGAAATCCTGATGACATCTCGAGATGGGCTGGAGAGAGCCGGATCTATGCGTTCAATATTTGGCGTAGAAAACTTCGATATTATACGGATAGGGAAAGGGGTCTAATAGGTTTTCCAAAGAACGGCCACCTAGTTGGTCAGGATGCTGCAGTTCAGCTCGACCGATGCTGTGTCCGGCCCAGCCAGTTGCGCTATTGCCAAATGGGTCCAATTTTTCCGTCATTTTGGTCCCGGCTTCAAACTGACCACTAAAATTGGTCACCGCACCTGACGGAGTTGGAGCACATTTTAGCATTTTGTTAATGTGCCTATGCATCAGTCAAATGCAACCTTTCGCACTGCCTTCTCGATTCAAGGAATGTCCTCTATAGACGAACATCCCTACAGAATCTATTCCATCCTGACTGGAGTCCTGACCATAGCCTGTCGTATCCTTGCTACGTTGTGTCCGATCTTCTTTATCCTGCCGCGCTAAATAAAAATCGAACACATCCATCTCCGTGTATTCGAGCCACGTTTGCATGCGCATTTTAAAGCTGCTCAGCCCAATTCCGTGATGATGCCCTCTCGCGTTTCCATGTCTCATTCATGAATATCCAGTACAATTCAAAAGCGTATTCAGAATAGCGAACAAGTAGAAGTATTTATCACTTGAGTTTAGTGGCTACGAGGGTTAAAAGTGGCCGCAATCCACATGTAAGTTTCTGGCCTTAATAAGTTCTTTCGGCCACATGTTCGGACAGCTTCATCTCAAGATGCATTGCACCCCACTAGCAGACAAATATATACCGCCGACTCCTGGGGGCGTCTCTCGCCGCCTTCCGCATGGAGCCAATCCATTCAAGGCAAGACTGGCGTCTACCGAAAATCTTCTTAGAGAAGAGTTTAGCCCGTTCTTTCTTCATCACTTCGGTGTTCATGTTTGACCGATGCGTATTTTAGCCTTTTCATGCGTACCCCTCGACGTCCACCCGTGCTGTGATGATCTGGTCTAGGATCAGACCGACGATCTGGGGTCGACCCAACCCTTCGTGTGCGTAATCTCCTCACCGACTTCGGGGCTCTACGTCTGGTCGAGGAAACGAAGTCAGAAGGCCACCACGGCCGTAGGACATAGGCCAGCCACGCTACTTCAATAACGTGGATAGCCAAAGCAGGTCGTGCCCCTCGACGCCCTGTCTCGCTGTCCGTCTTTGGCCTGCTTCATCAATAATCATCTCTCTGTCTGTCTCTCTCTCGTTCGCGTTTTCTAATACGCAAGTTTTTTATGCGACTACAGCGAGCAGTTCGCGAAGGGCACGGAGGGTGTGGGTTAGCGAATGCTAAAGAAGAGCAAAGTCCCGAGTCTTGTTGAGTCCAAGCCCCGGAGTGAAAGGAATCTTTCTCAAAGTATTGATGCGAGCCGCAATACTGGCTTAGATGGAAGCAGACGTTCGCGTCTACGATGCATCCGACCTCTTCGAAAGCAGTGGCGCGTCGAGGTAAGCTTGCCAGACGAGGACATCAGCCCTGACCCAGCCCTGACCCAGCCCTAACATTTGGCATTGGTTAGTAGAATTCTTCCTGTTTTTTGACCGACATGCAGACGGTCGGACGGAAACGAGAGACAGACTTAGGTGAATAAGTAGCCAAAAACCAACGCGCATGGCCTAGCTGCCTACAAGCGCAACCTGATGTATTATTATTGGCAGACGTCTCATACCGTATCGACGGATTATCTAATTACTATTGATGATATCAAATTCGGGTAGAACGTCCACTTCGATATACGTCAGACTGAAGCCAGTTTAGGGTCAAGCCTGTACTACGATGGGACAATGTTGAATAATGCCAATATTCGCTCTACTATGTTGTATAAGATACAAATACATATATATATATATATATATATATATATATATATATAGTCAAAATGCAATCACTACGCGGATATATTCTGTTTGTTCTCTGTTTGTTGGAGTGATTTTTCGAGTGATTGTGAATACTAGAGCTTCTAGAATAGACGAAGCGAGAGAGAAACAACAAAAGCAGAGTTGACCAAGAGTTTTCCATGCAAATGCGGAACCCTCGTGTACCGACCATCGCAAAAGCTTAATTCAGCTAAACGTGGAAGATTTTGTATTCGATTTGGCGCTGTTTGGCGCCAACGCGATTAACCAGCCGACTGCACTTGACCGTCTGTGTCCGTCTGCTACTACTAAAAACGATCAATTCTCAAAGACCAAAACCGAAGGCTAACTCGATGTCAAGCGCGCGTAACGAGGACAAATCCCGAAAAATTCGTAATTCGAGGTACAGGTGCGATGCAGCCGGTAGACGTGATCTTCAGATACTGGCTCCCGTTTTTGAGGTAGGGGGCTTGCAATGTACAAAATATTTGTTAAATCGGTTCTTTTGCGTAAGGTGCAGCTTGAATAGCGAACCTGAGCAGCGAACTCGCCCGTCATGAGATTGCAAACAAGAACATTCCAGGGGTGGGCGTCGGCGGTCTCTGGCTAATGGAAAAAGGAGTTCGGGGAGCAGAGCCGCAAAAACGGTTTGAGGAAATAATTTTCTGAAACGACCTCATTTGCATGCGAGGTAATAAACTTGAGGCTCGCCTAGACCGCGCCGGCAGGCGCTTCAGAGAAGGCTTCTGCGGTTGGAGAAAGACGTATGTCTGGTCATGCAAGCCGGTTCGTTTTTGTGATGGAGCCGAAGAATCCTAAGGGAGGCCGGGATCTGGCAGAGTAAGTTTGGATCTGTAACTTCGTAGGTTGTTTCCGATGCTTCGTATAACTGGCAACGCCAAGTGGACGGGGCGTCGGTAGCACTAAGTGGAGCTGGGCATGACAGAACCAAAATACTGGTAATAGTGGTAAGAGAAGATGTAATGGAAAAAGTACCACCATTCTGGGAAAGAGAGAGAAAAAGCAGAGCGAGACTTTGTTTACCACTTCTATAGTTTGGGGCTCCCACTATTTATAAAAAAAAAAAAAGCAACAAAGGGTAACCTTGACAGGTTAGAAGTTGCTAAAGTATCGTGTGGGCAGAGCATTGGCGGCGTATTCTCGGAAAAGCTGATTTACAGATCTTCGAGTAAAATATGCATGAAGCGTACCACAACTATATTCAATGTTTGTGACAAAAACCCGACTACTAGGCAACATGGTTCGGATTATGGCAAAGCCGATATCGTCCACTGGTGTTGCATCCTGAGTCGCACATATTCGTCGCACGAACTAATTCGTTTTACTGACGAATAGAAAATAAGCGTTACTATTTTGTTTCCTTTGTATAGTGTAGATGTATACACGTTAGTACCACGGAGTGAAGAATCCATCTGTCGATTTTGTAGGCATTCATAAAGTACAACGTTTTCGTCAATTAAGTGAGCTCAGCAATTCGCTTCGAATTAATGTATCCTTTATATTTTGAAGGTTGTCATTGAAGCTAACTTCTTAGCCCTTAAGATATTTAATATCTTGAGTCAGATACTGTTACTTACAAATACGTTTACTAACTGTTCCCTACAACTGCGCGACAATTCCGAACGATTTCACAATCGAGAATACCACACTAATTGGAGTCTTCGGCTTTCACCGAGCACACCGTAACACATTCTCAGTGCATATTGACGAAATTCTGCACGCTACCATTAAATACGCGGATTCTACATGAAAAAAGCACCAATCTAACCCGACAAAGAGGCTTGATCCAATAGAGAGGAAAATCCAGCTTTATCCGCAAATCGTTTATTGACAACGACACCTCGTCGCGTTTCCCGCAAATGCGCGGCACTCAGGCCAAACTGGGTCCATAATTTCCGAATCTCTAAGACATGTCCAGGGAAAACGTGTAGTTTCCCGTCCTGAGCCTTGGGTCGCCGGCGGGTTTTACTTCTCAGGCAGTTTACACCCGGTGGTTATCGAAGCCCAGCGTAACGACCGTCGCCTTCCCTTGAGCCAATACAGCGACAAGGGACCGGGTTAAAGGTGGCGGGTTCCAAGGCCATCCTATAATTTTCAGTTACTGTGTGGGTAGAATGCTGTAGGGGTAGGCGCGCCTAGGACAAGGTACAAGTTCATCGCCGACAGACGTTGCAGCGCCTGAGTGCGTTACGCGTTAGTGCGGTAGTGAAACTAGATATCTGTGTTGAGCAGAGTTGAAGTTACGTTGGCCTAGAGACCTCGTTGTGACCAGGACACGTACCTACCCATGTAAATTTGTAAAGACCGCCGCACGAAGCCATGCAAAAGCGGTCTCGTGGACGATACCGTGGACGACGTTGTTACCTGATTATCGGGTTTGGAAGCAGTTTTAGTCGACGTACTACTACACAACGGCATGAACAAACGACCCAACAAATATACCGACAAACGGCCTATACCGT
This sequence comes from Tropilaelaps mercedesae, assembly GCA_002081605.1. Lineage (NCBI taxonomy): Eukaryota > Metazoa > Arthropoda > Arachnida > Mesostigmata > Laelapidae > Tropilaelaps > Tropilaelaps mercedesae. The sequence continues at coordinate 5,174 of MNPL01003127.1, forward strand.
CCCTAAAATAGCGACCACGACACGGGCGTTTGACAGAATGCCGCAAGCAACCCCCGGCGGATTTCCGTCACTTCCGTCAAGCAGTAAATAAAAATAATACACCCGCTTCGGCTCCTTATCAGACCCGGCGGTGTCGGCGTGAGTTTACCGTCTGCGTAGGCATCTCAGGCTGCTCAGGTCTGATCCTGATTGTGTCAAGGGTACCTTTCGTAAAGCCACTCGCAGACAGCGCGGACGACGACGTCAGATACAGCGTCGCTGATCTGGTGATTGCGTGTGTGAACAACCTCTGTCACGCTCGGTCAGACAGGTCACTGATCAGACATCCACGCGAGCTAAGGGGTCAGGTCCCGCGATTTGTGCGGTGCGTTTGTGTGTGATCAGGACGTAAGTAAGCGAAAACGAGCATTGTTCGATGTTGGCCGCAAGTTTCTGCGGATGCTGTGGTTCTCGGACTAGAGCGTTCGTACCCTGTACCCCCCACCATAGGATAGATGATGATCCGGGCGGACGAGGATCAGAACATGGGTGACCACGAATGCCAGACGAAAGCATTGCACTGGAAGAGTGATGATGTGCGGGGGTGGCGCGAGATAGCGGGAGATTTTTCCACGTAGTCGCCATTGCAGCACACTGACCTGTTATCGCGCATGGAACTCACGCATCTGGCGTGTCTAAAGCTGTCTGAAGTTCATGTTGGCAGCACTTCGTCGGATACAAAGTGTTGGACTGGGCAGGGAATTCGTGCCTAAAATATGTGCGTAATCGAGTCGTATTTTCCTTGAGCCCTGTGCCATTTTACTTCAACAGGGCTACATCTAATGATGACCATGAGTAGGTGATCAGGATATGAATTGCCGTGCCTAACTGATCGTTCTCACGAAAGGGAAAAACTGCCACCAAAACAAGGAAACCTGTATCCACGCTGACAGTCGTTGCAATTCGCTTGAGGCCTAATCAATCGGGAACGACGTTTCAGCATCAGACTGTCGAAACGAGTAAATTGACTGTTTCGCTTCACGAAATGCTCGTATCGCTCAAAGCTATGACGTAGGAGTGGAAACGGATTCACCTCAACCTCGTGCCTTCATCAGCCATCATGAATAGTCAGTTTGCCCTCCAATCATCTGTATGAAAGGATGATGATAGTCACTCAATGCGATATAGCAGAACCGCCCAGCCAATACGAGGCCTTCCTGTATCTGTATGGACGTTAAAGTTTGCTGACAAATGTCGGATAGCTCAGGCCGAGCTACTAACTGGCCTGCTTTTGACTGCCGACCTAAAGTGTAGTTGTCCAGCATTCGAATTGGCTGCTTCTCTGCTCTACTCGCTATTATCCGCTCTTCAAATAGGAGGACACGGTGACGGCTATTCTACATGCAAATCGAAAAACTTTCGTGTGTGTGCCAACCTCGAACCCGAGCGCGGTGCACGAAGGTCGTCGCGACACCTAACCCGGCCTGAGTTAGGCTTCTGTGGCTGCTCTCGCGTAGAAACTAAAATGCCTGCGACGTTGGCCAGGTCGTCGGTGTTGCAGCTTTTAATCAAAATGTCCGCTTTTCGGTCACGTAAGTTTTCACCAGGGTTTAGTTGGCCTTACAGGAATGTGTGAGACGGCAATGCTATGAACCTCGGTTTTTAGGCTAGACGTAGGTTAGGCGTTAGGCTTGCGTGTTAGCTGTTTTTATGCTGCTTTCTAATTTTATGTTTCCGGCAGGCGGCGGAGTTTCGCCACTGCAAACTGGGGAAGTCAGAGAGAGAGAGAGAGGAGTGATGTGCTGAAGTATGAATGGGTCCTTGAAGTGTGCAGTTAATGGTTCGAAGGGCAACCTCAATCAACGTTGAGGGCGAGTTAGAGAGCAGGGCCGTGCATACGGACCAGCCACTGGATAGGTTTTCAGCACCATAAACGAACACTGAAGACCCACTCCCCACCTGTGCGGTATGACCGGAAATATTACAGCGATTGCACTTCCTGTCCGTTCAAATGTTCTTTTGACATAACACACGTCGGCGGCATGGCAACATGTGTCAGAGCTTGTTCAGGATCGATCAGATTGCGTCTCTTGTGGTCGTTCCCGATGTAGTGTTACACGCAGGGTTCGTGCTTGTCGTTGACGCCACCGCGAGTTGTTGGGTTAGACGCTGCAGATGAGTCCACAACTCGGAACAAACCGGACACCAGCGAAGTTTGTGCGATTGAGGTGCGATTGACGTACGTTTACCAGAAGTTGTTGTTGTTGTTGTACGAGCCATCAGGTCGTCGTTCCCTATGGAACACGCGTAATGTAACGACATGGCTCGACGCAAGTCGTTTTTGCGGTGTCCTCGCTTCTTCTGTCGCTTCAGCATCTGATCATCGCGTTTAACTGAAAATTGCCTCCTCGATAGGAGGGCTTGCATTTATCTGAGTGTGTTCAGATGTGGTCCGAGCGGCCATTTCGTTTGTTCGTTCCTGGAACTCGATGTGTCCCAGTGATGAACAGTCGAGAACAAGCCCAAAAAAATGTATTGGTCGGATAATACTATGGGTTACTTTGACGACGCAGTGCATGATTCCCTCTACGGCGGAGAGTATTGGCTTCGCGCTGATCGGTCGGCGTAGTACGGGAACGAAAGCGGGTATTGCCTCTTATTTATTTCCGCTGGCCGCCGCCGCCCCCGCCGCTTCGACACTTTCTAGGGTGGTCTTCTCCTCGGCAATGAGTAGATGTCTGTCACTGCGGACGGAGTGTCTCATTCATTCGAGAGCTACCCCAGCGCTCGGGGATGGGTCGACGCTCGGCGACGTCGCGCGCGGCGACGCCGCATGGCCATAAATTAGGATATTTATTGGGTGTTCGGCGACGTCTTCGGGAACGGCGAATCAAGCGGCAAAGGGGTGAGGCATGCACGATGGGTAAGAAGCGCCCTACGAGATGTCCTTGGAGGGTGGTATGCCGCAGACGTTCCGGCGCTGGGCCGCAGTTCGCGGTGAAGGGAATGCCAAAATTGAATTGACTCGTAGACGGAAAGAGAACGAGAGAATAAGGCCAAACGAACAGAGGAGAGCGGCGCGGAGACAAAAGTCGGTAGTGTTTCGTATTTTTGTCGAAGGCAACGGCCTTATAGGACACGGCCATGGTTTCGACGGGCAATGCACAAGAACGGCTACGTGCTCAATCCACTCAGAGACGCTTATGGATGGATGGATGGATGGATGGATCGATGGATGGATGGATGTTCGTCGGTGTGGGTGGCTGCTATGTGGGCGTTGCTTTATCATCGTGGCAAATAGCGGCCGATAAATGGAGCCGTTGCTTGAAGACCCGTTTATATCGCAGCCGCTATTGCCGTTTTCGATTTTACCGAACTGTAATAGACATAATAATAATGATAATTATTGTTATTATGATTATCATGTGTCTTACTATATGTATTATTATTATTATTATTAAACTATGCTTGTATTAAATGCTACAGCTATAGGCATTGCGGTGTGGAGAACCCTGCACTGTTCTATTAGCACTCTAATAAAATTATATCATCATTATGACATGCTATTTTTTACACATTTTCGAACTGTTTAGTCATTTGCGAAAATACCCTATGAAATACCTTATATAAAAGGACGGAAACTACCAAAACGATTACCTAAACTCCTTTTAATTGGGGGCAGATGCCTACTACGAAATTAGCGCATAACTTGAAATCTCCACAAACTCTAAGTAATGGCCGTGAATGATCCGTTAATACCATACACCCTGTAACATTTACCGATGTCGCTTTCGGCATTGAGGAAGAAATAATTGTGCCACATTACTACCACGACGTACATGTGGACATCATCTGACAACAGGCCAACATGAAAGTGCCTAAATTCATTGATCCGCCGCTCGAAAGAATACGCGCATTGAAAATAGATGTATTCGAAACGAATATCTGGCATTCACCATAGCCTACAAAGCGGTCGCGTCACTTGGTAACGTTTCTTTTTGAACTCACCGGGTCCCATAAGCCATCTGCTCCAGTTACGATGTATGGGGATGCGGTAACCGTTCACGATGAGAGCCCCATACTATTTCCCACAACACACATCAAACGTAAGCAGATTTCGAACGGTTCAGCTCGTATGGAATCCACACGGCAGACCTGCACCGGATGGCGTCTATCGGAGATAGACAGACCATCTGAGAGACGGGCGTCTGCCCAGTCAAAGCTGCGTGCGCCAACATGATGCATTATTGGCAAATCGTCCTGTGAACGGAGAACACTATGCCGGCTGGCGGCGTATCACGCGTTTGCCTCGTTGCGAGCGCCGCCATGACACGGGCCGGGTTGTCGGTGCGCTGTCAGAGACCATTTCCTCAGTTGGAGGCTTTGTCCGAGTTCGATGGAATTCGACAGGTTGACGCGGCTCTAACTTCGTATGCCTGTCTTCCTGGCGGCGCATTCGTTTCGGCGGCTACCTCACGTAATCGTCCCCTTCGTCCCTCCATTTGCGTTAGCTTCAATGCGTTCTATTCGTGAACCGTTCACGCTCAATTCAATTTGAAGTACGCTCACGGTAGCCATCAGGCGGATCGGGCTGACAGCACAGTGCGAGACGTTCTAGCCGATCCGTGTTCGTCTTCACGAAGATGTTGGGCGCACTCTGAAATTACAGCCGTGCTGCTGCTGGTCCCCAGTGAAATCGATGAAGAGCAGCAGACAACGTGTCTGCGTTTCCAACACTTGGCCAACAACTCTGGTAAAGGGAATCTCCCTTAGACGCACACACGCACCCTATCCATAATATGCCTCTGCCGTAGAGAAATACGAACATCGAATTGACGTTGTCGTGGATTTACGTTCGGAAGGCTGCGGAGCGCGTCGGAGAGTCACTCCATCCGGTATTGTTTGCTCCACCGCCTGTCAAAGGAACTAGTCATTCAGTTACAGGACCAGGAACTCGGGGTATTGCGCGACACATCCTAATGCTACGTGGTTGGCTACAGCTGTCGAATTAAATTCCGCGCCGTGCAACGTGTCAGAGAAGAATGCCGCAAACGGTGTTACGTGACCGGACACTGGTCACGTAACCAGCCTCTGGCCTTCGACTTCGATACGCCGCTCACGACTATCGACCCTTGTCGTGACCCTTTGTCACGCGACTTCGGAAAGGCAAACTGCTCTCACTTCTAACACGAGCCAACCGACGGCGGCGATGCGTTCAAGTTTCAAGTGCAAAGCCGTTGCAAAGTCTCGCTCAACTTCGTCACATTGTGTCGAAATGTATGCCAAGATAATGCCGCTAGATATATGTCATATATGGCGTATACTGTTATGCCACTGTGTAAGCATGATGCTTTCCATATATGTGTTTATATACTACGCAAACGTGCGTACGTAGCTCACCGACCGATTTATAGGTCAAGCAGACTGCACGTCATGAACCAGTTATATCATTCTATAATTTCCGTGAAATGTATGTACACGTTGGTGTTCAAAAATACCGCCGTAGAAGAAACTAGATTTGCGAGGCAACAATCGAAACGAGGTTAATCGCAAACAGATTCGGCTTTTGCCTGCTTCGAAACAGAAACGACATGTGACGCTCGGAAAGGAGGACAATTTTCTTGGTACGCCTTTTTGTGATTGACTCGAAAAAGCAGTTTGGATTTGCTCGATTCTCAGCCCTCTCAAGAAAGAGCGGTCTGAAGTTTAAACGTTTATTAAAAGGTGCCACAGGGCGCTTTTACGGTATTAGGCTACTATGGCGACCGAGATGAACTGGTTAGAGTATATGTGGTCGAACAAATGGAAGACAAAAAAGATAACCTCAGCGAGCGCATCACATTGTCCTATTTAGCTTCATGAGCATGTCTTTTATCCAGTGTATTCTATCTTTACAGCGTTTACGAATTTCCTCTGTCCAAATGCCTCTCTCATCACGACGTATCACCGCGATCTTTCAAGCTCCATGGCCATTTCTGACCGCCAATTTCCACTGGTCATGTTCGTGTCTTCCAAAGTTGCACGCCATCAGCCACAAGCTGGCCGTCTTCGGAAGGATGATAGCCTCTTTCCGAAGCCGACTGATGGCCGACAGTGATGGCCTGGCAAAGTGCCGTACCCCAGCGGCCTGTCCCGCCCGAACGAGGCGGTGAAGGTCGTGATGGCTCCGAACAACCAAACTAGGCCGGACGTCAACTTGACAGCGTTCACACCTGAGACCCGGAGCCATAGCCTTTTCCGCTTCGGCTTATCTAAGCTGACCGAAGTAGGGGAACATTGACAATAATCGCCTCGCTCTGCCAGCACACGCCACGGCGAGAGTTTGACGCTGCTTTCCCGATGTCCCGACGACCATGAACATTTCTCCTACGGCGTGCCCTCTCAACCGTGAGGTACGCCGGGTTTAGATTAATGGCAACGCCGGAAACGCAAGCGTCTTCAGGGCCCTATCAGCCCCCGATTGTCGGCATGTTCGCGCCCCCTTCACCTTGGCCAGCGTTTTTCTCGGTAGGCAGATGAACGCGATGATCCCAACGCCTTCGACAAGCCTCAATAGATTAAGGGATGGCACCCCAGTCATGATTGAGCAAAACACCCGACCGGTTCGACAGAAGTGGGAAAACGAAGAAAACAAGTGAAGCCTGCCTTAGTGCGAAAAACCTTGCGTTGTATCCCGATCGTCGGGAAACGACTGGTTGGTTTGGAGAACGCGGAGGGAATCCTAGTACAAGTCGTTTTCTCGTAGGCTACGATTTATGTTTTCTTCAAATAGCGGTGATCTTCAAAAGGAATCATGCGGTGAGATGACCTCATGCACCTCGTTGACCTTTTTGGTCAGTTTAGTCTAGCTTAGAAACTTCTTCTTAACTTAACCACTTCTTAACTACCTGCACGAAGTGTTTCATTTTATTTGAATTTTATTTTGTTTACGAGTAGATATGGCGTGGTTTGAACAGATCGATTTAGTCCTTATCCAGTATATACATTATCTTATATTCACTCGCTCATATTGAAAATTGTGAGGCGGTGAGTGTGTTTTTACACATACATAGCTCTCTATGAAAAACCTTGTTTCTTTCTTTAGAGTTTCCTAAAGACCAGTTGTATGTACTTGGCTATGAGTTTCATCACCAAGGATTGGCTGGCAGATCTAGCACAATGTGTGCTCGAATATATTTAAATCAGGAATAAATAACGCAGTTTGGCCAAGTAACAAATGAATTGACCGAAGCGTTAATGTACTTTATCAAGACAGTGATGTCGTATTTCACAATTGCGAGGTTTTTAGTTATGAATTCTGTTTTTAAAATATCATACGTAACGAAGTCTTCCGCGATTTACTATTCGTAAGAAATTCGACAAATGCCCGCCACCAGCGGGAGGACAGGCTCAATTCGTTTTTCATATCAGCTCATCAAATAACATCAACGCACAACGAAATGTATTTTAAGCAGGTGTACGTTAATGTGACATTAGGTTGCAATTCTGAGTTATTGGTTCAAGAACCCTTGATCCGTCACTGCTGAACACACGACGACCTCTTCAAGTGAACTTATTTTAGCCCGATTCTTTCAATGCTTTGTCAGAAATCAAGTACTCATGTCCGTTACTTCCATGCGCAACTGCGTTCACTCCTTAACCCACTCCACTGTTCTATCATGCGCCCAGCTGTCACTGACCCGAAAAGGGCCTTTTTTGGACGTACCGCCACGCCGTGTTTAGACAGCCAAGCCCTCGTTTCAGCCGCTTAGCCAACGGATGGAAGCCGCTTTAAACGTGCCAACAGATCCTCGGAACAATTTGCTAAGGCGCCTTTAAGCCTAAGCGCTCCACAGATCGATGTCTGGCCAACTCCGTTTACCTGAGAATCTATCCTAATCCGCCTTAAGACTCATCGGAGGTCCATAGATCAAGCTCTTCCAGGGAGCTTGTTTTTATTGCTCTCCCGCTTCCACAACGGCTTACCGGGCAGTTGACTCCGTAGGCGGATGCAGCCAGTCTGACAATCGAGCTCGAGCCGATGTAGAAAAAACAGCCACGACTTTCGCCAATACATGAAACAATCGCACTCAGACTTTCTCTTGGCCCTGCAGCTTCTCCTGTGCTCAAGTCCAATTTGGCCAAAAATCTACGATTGTAGTAGACCAAATGGACGGCGTCACTCAGTGCTGAACTGCAAATTCGAACGCGAATTATTTTCGTACTTGCAGACGCATAGGATTATTTTCGGGCTATTAAACATTGTAGGGTTGCAAAGAAACGTCGCATTGAACCTGTTGGTTCGATTCAGCCTGGCAAGGTTTATTTTTGCGACGCGGACTTCTCTAGTACACACTCTAGCGTTATCAGACTATGTGAGCGTGTATTTTTGTTAATCACACGCTTTGATTCATTGACCCGAATTTGCTCGTACGTAGAGTCAATCCGGGTGGCATGTGATTTTCGTTTAACAGAAAGTACGAGCACTGGACAGAAGAAGCAGTTTTGGCGAAGCAGAAGATCAGAGAGAAGTCATATCAATGCAATATCTGGGCTCTGTCGTACCCATATTCCGCCGAATCGTTTCTTGACGCGCGGATGGTTCTAGCAAATGCGTCGACTATAGCAGAATGGCTAATGAAAAACGAGTGACCGAGCACGAAAACTTTCGATTACCCTAAGTATAGAATTATTCACCAGCTGATAGGATATATATATATATATATATATATATAAACAAACAGGTCAACCATGCGGTGTGCGGATAAATACAGCTACGCAGGGACTATTGCATTATATTAAATAGTAATAGTCGTAAACTTGAGGTCTTTACGGGTATGGGAAAAAGCCAGTTCAAAAATGAAACTTCCCTTAAAGTGGGAAAGGGAGGCTGTTTGATTTCACCATATTCAACTGTAAGTCTGCTCTAATCTGTCGCTCGTTGCTCAACCGGTTTTTGTACCTTTTAAAAATTAAGCGGCAATACCTTTATACAAATTTCTACATTTACACATTTATTTTCGGGTACTCGTGTACGTACAATACCATCCGCAATTCCTTATTCCGTCATATACCATACTGCGGCCTCTTTCGTTATGATTTTCTGACTCGCCATAACGTGACCTTGTCTCGCATAACAAACACGATAACTACGCATTGCGTACATTGTGTTAATGTATAGCTACGGAATGGATCAATATGTCAATCGGATGTCCCTGAATTAATGAACCTACTTGACAGAACAGATCAGACGTTGTCAAAGGTTTCAACATCGACCCGTGCGGACGCTTGACTTCGTACTCCAGGCCAACAGCAATCATTTATTTTAAGCAACTTGTATTTCAACTATAGCAGGATGCATATAAGTCTGTCGAAAGAATTCATCGCGTTGTTGCTCCGTCGAAGTAACCTGCTTCGTAAACGTTGGATAAACACTAAATGGACGACATGCGATGCTTCACTTTCAAAGGGCGAGCTATGAAGAAGGCCCAGGACACGATCTTATTCCTCCGGAGCAGCTGAGAAATAAGCAAGAGATATACCGTAATGAGTTCTAGTGACGACGTCTACACGTCAATAGAACAACTTTACACGGCTTCCCTCGAGCGGGGCGCAAGATCTTAGCATGCTGGGATGGGTCTACCAGCACAGTGGGGCTGCTGTGCGGGTAAATTCGTCATAGAGTTGTACATTTAGACGTTTGCAAGCAGAACACCAATCGTATATGGAAAATTCATGTCGTTTTCGAGGATCGGGGGCCAACAAGGCAAAAGGAAATACTCGCGTGATACTGGATAGAGGAGGCGACACACCCGATGGCCACGTACTTCTGTTAGAAATCGTTTTGCAGAAAAAGAAAGATGATTTTACGGGCTTACTGAGGTTGTAATGAAGTTATTCAGCGAAGCGTGGTGCCTTAATGCGAAATATTACTGAAATAAGCATAACAAAAGCATTCCAATAAACCCGATGGACGTAGAGCAAAGTAGAGCATAAACCTTCATACTCAATGCAGTGATGGGCACTCGGCTCCGAGCCGTGAGTTCCTTCGTCGTCGGCGTACCACTCAAATCAAAAATAAACAGTGGAGCATCCGCCTAATGCATAGAATAAATAGCACCGAATAAGATAGCAGTATTCGATTGGTCGTTCTACCGAAGGTAGATTCTTTTGAGCCCAAGTGTTAGGACATTGGTCAGTGCCTGGCCTCGAGGTGTCGCTGGGAAGTTGAAATTAAGGCATCTGCACTTCGAGTCTAGCGAGGTATGTACAAATAGAGTTGAATCACTGAATCGGGCGCATAGGACCATTTCCAGAATGCGTACTTCAGCCTATGTCACGGTATAACCTTTTACGACATAAAATCATCGTGCCAGAGCTACTGAAGGCCGTTCTGATTTTCATATAGAATGGTGCTTCACAGGGGCTAACATGAAAAGCGTGAGAACTCGGACAAGGTGGAAATATTCGTTGAGGAATCATTGAGCTAACACGGATGTCAGAGGCAAGGTAAACGCTTAAAGGACTAATCAGCATGTAGTGTCTATAGGACGAGTTAGGCCTAATGAAGGGCACAGGCGCGGCAAACATACTAGAAGGCTGCACTGCTTTTAAAGTACAGCCTGGACGCAGTATTTCGGTAATCCCAGTACAAATACTCGGGAGACAATCGGAATGAATGGGAAGATTTAAGGCTAGCCGCGGACGTGGGGACGAAATTTAGGAGGTTGTTATCGCGCGGTCTCTTTTGCCTGCCGGCAATGTTATTATATCACTGCGACCCAATGTAGTTGGAGGACGTGACCCAATCTCGCTAGAAGCACAGGAATACCAAATGTGTCAGCTCAGTTCACACTCCGACATGAGCCCACGGACATTTCCTCAGAGATTCCTCTTTCAACAGACTTCAGGACCTTGTAGACCTAAGATGTGTGAAAAAAGTGAGGAACGTAGTCAAGTCACAGCCGTGGGATGGGTGTTGAGGGTCTTGGAAACGTAGATATTTTTGGAGTGAGGTGGTAGAAAGTCACCATTCAAATTTCTCCCGTCAACGGAGGAGCAGAGTAAACAAACGACCACGGAGAGAAAATTCTCAAGGGGAAAGTAGAAGCCACTCTTTTGGCCCCATAACTTATCAAGTTATTAAGCATTAAGCTATGGGACACACGCGGTCGGCAGTAGAGCAGGCGAGTGTAGTAATTGCCGCTATCAACTATGCATTAGATTGGATTATTAAGGACGTATTTGAAGGAAAGGCAAACGTAGAGGAATCAACTTAGTAGCCGAGGTAAAGTTACTTGGAATTTTTTGTCAGACGGAAACTAGTAAAAGCTTTTCTTGTAATATGCTATCGTAAAGCATAAAAACTTTTTATACAGATGAATGCCAAAACTCTTCTCGACCTCAACACTTGCAGGGAGAAGAATATTTTCGACCCATGGGTGAGTCATTATCATGGAAGAACTTCTCCCCAAAAAAGAGGTCACTTTGTAATGTGGCCGTTGGTCGACATTATTGATATCGATCGTTTTCGACCTTAGACTGAGACGCGTGTTTCCTTCATAACAGCCACATTTTCGTTAAAGGTTGGCATTGCAAAGTCACATTATGATTTGCTGTAAGTATTACGAGCTATGTACAACTAATCATTGGTGAAAACTTGATGTAGGCCTTTCGAACTACACGTCGCCAGACGTTCGTCTGTCTATGAACGGGCACATCTGCCGCTACAACGAGATTTCGTAGCCTTTCCACATTATTCTAAATAACTCAAATCAGAAGCCTTTCAAGCCATGTTTGCCCCAGTAAGTATCCGTAATAAAGGCATATCACGGTATAAACGTCATTTTGCTGGGGTGAACAGTTTTCCCTACGCAATGTCGTTGTTCGGTATGGGTTTTAGCAACAGTTCTACTGGAGGAAAGTAATTACCAAGATCACAAGTGACAGGTACACCAGCGATGTCTGCTTGCAAAGGGCACATTTTCCCTAGCTAGTCGGGCTGGCATCAACATTTTTGCCAATTTGGCTAATTTGTGAATGAGACGCTAGATAGTTATTGTAGGGGATGCAAAGGTATGTTAAAGCGATATAACGTATCAACAAGCCTTTCTATCCAACTTCAAAGTAAGGCTCAAGTCTTTGTGTGTATAAAGAAAACACTTCCTTGCCCGTTAGCAAATCATAAGAGTCGGCGTCAAACGCTGGTTCCGACAGTATCTTAATTCAGCAATGATAGATCCAGGTAGGATAACCTTAGATAAACAAGTGTATGCATTAAAAATATGACATAACACCAATTCTAGTGCCATGTTCGGCCTGCAGTACTACCGTTTTATGTGTGCAGCCTATTAATGGATACGCTCATATGCAACTTATGACTCCAGTCCTCTCAAGTATTCGGTGGTGTTTTTAGCTTTCAGGGCACCTCCGTCTATCATAGTGAATGTCAATCGTTGATATCTGCATACCGTAAGCGTCATCAAATTCAAAATTTCCCGCGTAAGCTCTCATTGGATCCTTATATTTGATGTGAGGATTGCTCTGATCCTCGAAATTATCCGACTACCATCCAGGACCCCTGCTCTCTACTCTGTTCGTATTAGTGTGCCCACGAACCTTTCAGCAATTTCAACATGCGCACGACTTCGTCGGCCGTCACTCGAGAACAGATCTCCTCGTATATCTTCCAATGTCATTCACAGTTTTCGTCGAAAGCCTTACCTCGTCTTAGCATGTGTAGGATATCTCAGTCAGAGACAATCGTCTTGCTTCTGCTGGGTTGGTCTGCGCTTGAAAGAACGGTTCTCTGTTATTTTGTCGGTGATAAACAAGACCGGCGCACGGATTGACGGGGCTGTCTAGGAAGGGTTCAGGTACCACGTTTCTCGCAGCGCGAATCCCTCCGGACGACACCCCTCCATCGCCTATCCGCCGCATCGTGCCCTCGTCTGGAGACTTGCGAAAGGTCGAGGAATAGCTGCAACCTCACAGATGATAGCGTCAGTTCCTTTCGCACGATTACGCTTCCGCCTGGAATGCTTCCTGTTCATGAACCAGAGCGGCTTGCGCCAAGTCCCCTTCACTGCAATTCAAGATCGCTGAATTACCCAACAGATAACGGATAGTGGCTTGTTTGATCCTTCTGTATTAGCACATCGTAGTGTCGGCTTTTCTTAGTTGTCATCCCATTCGTTTGTGATGTCGTCCTACAGTGTAACGACATATATAATATATATATATATATATATATATATATATATA
>MNPL01003128.1:3536-22398 GCA_002081605.1 Tropilaelaps mercedesae
AAACGGACAATAAATTTTAGAGAAAAACTAGAACATGAATAATAGTAATAATAATAATAGTATTAATAATAATAATTACGAATATCAGAGGCAACGTTTGGTTATAGTTTTATAGATAGAACTGGTTACTGTTGATTCAGAAATGCAAATATTTTTTGTAACAAAAAACTCTGAAGTTGCAATGCTCTATTATACGTTTAGAAAGAGCGTTATAATCTACATAGAAAGTGACTCGGCGCGTCTGTGATGAAATAGATGAGAGGACATTCTAGCTGTTTTTCAATGTAATGCCTGCAAGTAGGAAAGAGCGTTTCGGATTGCTTAATAATGCCTATTGTTAACGGCACTCGGCTTGCTCCACGGCAATATTCTAATGGAGGACTTCGCTTCAGACAAATAAAGCCAAGCAATATTGGCTTATTGGCTTGGGTTTCTTGTCGAATGTACAATGATTTGGCAAAAAATGAGGCTTATATCTACAAAACGATGCACGTTAAGGCCGTGGAGTCGCTTGTCCGATTGCAACAACCAATTCTTAGCAGTGGCTAATGTCAACACTTCGTTTAGTTCAAATTTTGCTGTTGTCCACAAAACATTTCTCCATGTTATTCTTACCTTTTAGCAGTACAGAAAACGTAATTTATAGATCATATATAGATCATTCTTTCATATTCTTGTGGCTATATTTTGCAGTCATATACTGTCCTTTACGTAACAAATTAGTTTTTATCTCTAACCATTGGGCAGTATTGGGCGTGAACCACGTCATCATGACTTCGAACGCTCTAGGTACTGGAATCCACGATTTACTCACCAAAATTAGTTGATCTCTTGCGTTCACGTTTAGATTGAGTCGTTTGCTTTCCAGAGCGGTAAGGATATCAGGTACCAGAAATTGAAAAATCAAATTTTTAATGGATCATTATCTCATACTCCCAAGCACAGAAGGCACTTTTTGACTCAGGCTCCTAGAACACTTAGCGCCGTCATTTGGAACCTCTAGGATCTCTCTTCTGGCTTTTGGTTCTGCTGATAAAGGAATACGAGAAAATGATGGAATTCGCGACCTGCAAATGAACGGTAAGCTCATCAAGAAAGATTTGGGCAAGTTTAAGGTTTTTCGATAAAACTAATTCTTTCAGTAAAACTAATATATATATTACTAATATTCCTAATAATTCCTATTAATACTATTAGTAGTATATATTACTTTCAACCTATCTGTTCCAATAAGGATTATAGGTGGGAACGCTTTTGCAACAGAGTAATTAGTGGCCAAACGGCAGTATGATGTGTAAACCCGTTTCTTCAATAACAAAAATCATTTATCAACTAAAGTATAAATGACAAACATAATATGACTTATGATACTATATATCAGTCGCAGACAGACAAAGGTAGACATTTGTAAGATGAGATAGAATATGGGAAAAACCAATATGTATTGATATTTATCGTCGAGGATGTTATCACCATTTAATCATTTGAAAATTTTACATAAATTTAGTGTGCGTAATAAAGGGAAATGTCGTAGTTCATGCAGTTCTCACTCACCTCTAATCATATGTGAATGATCAAAAAAATTGGTCTGCATGTGAGGAGTCTTGCCTCTCATTGGGAAGGCTAACTTGGACCGTTATTTAAAATATTGTACGAAATGCAAGCATACTAATGGAATTATGAAATCGAGCATGTGTTGACGCACGGGAATGTAAATTCATATGCAGAAAAAGGTAATACAGCAATAAAAATGATCTGAGTTTGTAATAAATAAAACGCGAGCTATCAGAATATTGTTGATTGTCATATAGGTGATTCTAAATTATTTGAGCCTGATGATGATTCTAGATGATCTGAATGATTTATCTTCTAGCCTTAACTATATAACACGCATCATGTTGAATATTCGGAAAATTGGAGTTTCTGAGATGACTGCCCCTAAATCAAAGATTTTTCCGGCCAGGTTAACAAGTCTTCATATTCATTTGGAAACGGAAGCAGCATAAAGTAAAAATTCGGTAAGAGCAACCACAGCATGAGCGGAGACGAACCCAAAGGCAAATTTTCTTAAAAAAAAAGGCCGGTCTCAACTGCATATAATGCAGACTTATCGATGACGTAAATTTATAGAAACTTGTTTGGTGTAAGGCTTCATGTTAGTATCTCAATACTGTCTGTGCTCGATGAAGCCGCTGATCAAAACAAGCCTTTCGCTATTGTCAGAACAACAGAATTCAGCTATTGTGAGGTTTCTATACGCCACGTTGCTAATAGTACTATCGCGTTCTATTGTAGGGTCTATTAAACAGAATTGGCCAGTCGATTAATTAACCACTTTGGTATAATCTTTTTAAGCACGCCAAATTGAGCGCGGTAATGACACCCTTGAGTTCGTGTCCTAGGAGCACAAATTGATATGACGACATTGGACATGTAATTCCAACAAGAACGTTGCAGAAACAGCCACAACATCGATTCCGATGTTACCATGACCGCCAAAATATTACGAAGCTAAAAATTGTAACCCACACTTTACTTTTGAATGAAAGCAAAGCCTGCGCCACTTACTTTATCTTAGTCTGCATTTTGTATTGCCATTCCTGGTTACACTTAATGAGCTTTCACTTTATAATCAAATATGATAAAATACAATCAGCTCTTCTCTTAGAAAGATCTTTACCGACACAGTTTGAGTCAGCCTATTAAAATTGCTTCATTTAAATTTTAATTGGAGTAGCTCTAATATCATAATCTGTGGCAGCGGCAGGTAGTGAACGCCTGACAAAATGACAACGACATCACTGTAACATGCAAGAAACATACACGACTTTGAGGATTATGTGCACGCCATGTATACAAATTTGTTAAATGAAAATTTAAGTAATTGCAGTTATTTTTAGTAGAGAACGAGAAATGAAACGAATAAAAAGAGAAATAATGGAATAAATCGGCACTGAACACAATAAATCTTTAATAACAAAACTTCCCGTGCCACCCAATGTTAAATTGACATACGTTGTACGATATAAGTCAAAACTAACAACTGTCAGCAATTCCGACACGCCTTAACATCTAACCTAGAGCAAATAGTATACCATTAAGTTCGCTTTAGAAAAATTTGAAAAAAATTAGAAAAACTTAGAGTACATCTGAGGACGGTCATTCTACTGCAGAAGCCCAACTGGGTTTGAAGAATGTGACTGTACAATAATACAAGCGTTGGAAACGAGTTAAATTAAATGTTTAATCCGAAGCTAGCTTTGAATACAAATGGTATTGGTTTTACAAAATGTTTGAAAATGTGTCAACTGATTTTTGCTCTTTATTTATTAAATAAAAGTAACGACAGTCCTACGTGTACTTCATTGCACTATTGAGTTCCAGTCTACTAAACTTATTGAGTAAGCTAAACTAGAGACTAGTAGATAAAATGAGCTAAATTAGAATGTCCTTTTTCTTGTGGCGAAAAAATGACACACGCACATGAGTTCCATTTGTGTAACTGCTATTGCGTAAAAAAACACGTCGAAATGAATTTGAATTGTAACAACAGACAATGTAAATATTTATGTACTCTCATTCATAATTAAATACAAATAATTACGGAGCTGTATGTCCCCGGCGATATAAATAATTTTTGTCATTACGTTTGCGAGAATTAATCTATGTAATACTTACAGTTCCGTCAATAAACCAACATTCTAGCCGGAGACAACGATAATTTGAATTTTCGGTGAAAACATGAAATGTTGGGCGGGATTCTCATGTTTGTAAACATATTACACACTAGGCGCTATAGCAACATCATTCATCCGTAGTCCTTCCAGTTAGCAAATGGAACTTTAAGCTAGTTTGTCTTGTGAGACTCGTTTACTTTTGTATATCCTAGCCCTAGAAGTGGTCATGCCTACCATATCATACGAGAACTAGCCGTTGTTTTTTACTCAAAGGTAAGTGGCTTTATATCCACTAAAACACAAGTCGATAGGAGCGGTGGTACTGTGGTTCAGCTAACCAACGCGGTGGAGCTGCGCGCGACGCCTTCCACGACAGGATAATTGCATTTGGCATTACACGGGCATAGAACAGCGGACGGTCGCACCCGTCAAACAAATAGGTCCCAGCTGCGTTTGATAATAATACTCGAGAATGCGTTGGGGCGTACTGTAATAAGCAGCAGCCGACAGCCATCTTCTGGCTTAAGGCTCTATGGTTGCACAGAACATTGTGCATCATCACTCAAAAAGGCGTCAACAGCGAAAGCTCGCACGGTAGAGCTCAAATCAAACGCAAATCTAGTTTTCAAGTTCCATAGACGAAGAATACAATTTCAAGTGAAAACTAGCCAAATAATGTAAATATTATCTCTTGGTAGTGGCTACCTTTGCGCTTACTCAAATACTCCAACTTAAGTGGTTTTAAAAGAGTTTCCGAGGTCTAAGACCGATCAAAACATATGATGCGACTGCCTAGAATAATGGAGATACACTAAACTAGTAAAACAGAATCGGCTTATCGAGAATTTTTTCTTCATTATCAGGCAGGCCCTGCAGGCTACCACACCTTTTCAAAGAATAACACGTAACTGCCCTGCTTAAGGGCATATAGTAAACAAATGCCGTTATACTTTCTTAGTGCTATACAGGTGATCATTATTGGGAAAAAACTAAATGTAAATCTGAGAATCGCTTTTTAAGTCGCCTTTATCACTAATCTGAAATACGGCCTGTAACACGTTCTAGGCTCGGTAGCGAACATTCTGCAAGTCGGAATTTAATTTAGGTTCGTAGCTGAGCTCTTAAGAAAGCCGGCTCAATTTGAAGTTTATCATAATCTATACACAAGAATCACAGTTAACTAGATACCTTCCTCCATGAATTCACTGGCTACCCTCAGTTCCTTGCATATTTCCTACTCATCTCGAGTGATATATTTTATAAGGAAAACGGTATTCAAATAGGGCAGTATTGCGCAGGCATCGATTATAACTGTTCTATTATCCCAGTTCGTGGTAATAATCATCTCGAGTCATCTATGGAATAACAAAGAACTTTTTAGAAAACTAACAATCACGAATTAGGCGAGCATTATCTCTTCGTGGCATAAGAAAGACTGACATCTAGGCAGTTAATAAACGTGTGGGATATAAACTATTTGTAAGTTAAGCTTAGAGGTTGTTAATTTGTTATTCGACCAAGAGCAGACAGCATCGAAGTATAATAATTTGTAGAAGGACAATGATACTCCAGTGTACGTTCTTATACAGTTCTGCTGCAGTATCTCATCTCATGATAATGGATCTCAAATGCTCTATCGTCTAACTCTTTCGTCTATTATAGAACTCTTATAGAACTACCTGCGCGGATATATATATATATATATATATAAAATGCTAAAAGCTATTCATGTTGACATTACCTTTTTTAGCAAGAATAATCAATTACCAATTCGTGACAACTCCTTTTCAATATTTATTCAACTTTATCTAGAGTAGTGGCATTTTCAAGAAATATTTTGGCAATTTTTTTTGCGGTAAACAACCAGACAAAAGTTTTTTCGAAAACGACAAGCTATTTTTCTCATTTTTAGTTCCTGGCCTTTTGTTCCCTAGACTCATGTTTGTGGTGCAAGAAAATGGTGGTGACCACTAGATCCAACGGCAATTTAACTAGATGGTGGCCGACGAGGAAGAAAAGTCGGCTTTTCCAGTGTAAACAGTCTTAAGTGTGTAAATAACCAAAATTAATTTGTATATTATGATTACAGCGTAAGCGCATATTTCGTTTAAGGAATTTTTGCCATATATAATTTGGATAATTCACCGGTTTTCTTGGAACCCGCCAAATCTCGACGTCTATATATTCCATGATGTGTTAAATGCGTATTTTTCTACCCTAAATAGCTGCATTCTTTTTGCGACAGGTAGAACAAGTCGTTAAACGCAGCGCTACACTTGCTAGCCTTAAACCAGTATTTGAACTATAGACAGATACAGTCACTCAAATGTAAATCTGGCTAGCAATGTAAGATTCAGTTAAGTGTATTCGTTTTCTAATGGCGCGAACCTTGCATCGCCACAATTTCCCTTTTGCGGTATGGATATGCCTTATCAAAATAATCTAGGTTCAGCTAATTGCAACGGTCGAAATTCAAACTCAATTTGTTCGAATGCTAAGCGGCCGCTTTAGTACCCCAAAGAGTTATTCGTATTAAGATAACTATCGTGCGTGGGTACGCAATTCTGCGCGCGTATTTTTTTTGTTTGTATCCGTTCTATTCCACAGTCCATAATACAAGATAATACTGTCTTTAATCTTTTATCTTCAAGCACCAAGATGAACTATTAAACGGGATGCTGCACGATGTATCGCAAAATTCATTCAGTTGAGTATTTGTATTCGTTGATTCTGTGCAGGCCGCCAAAATAAAGACTTCAATGTTCACTGGAATCTTAAAAGACCCTGTGCTTGAGCAGAAATTCGGAATGTTGGTTTGCCCTGTTTGAGTTCATAGTTATGTCCGACGACGTGATGCTACCGAAGCATATATATGATGCTATCGAAATACAGAGGCTTTTGTAGAAAAAAGGTCGGTGATTACAGTTATTGAGTAAACTGTTGGGCTATTTCCCGGTTGGCGTTTTAAGGTTGGATGTTAGGCCGTTGTCGCGCTGCAGAATAGTGCAAAAAGGAATGAAGGATAGAACGAAGAAGAGAAATACGGAAGGTTAAAGCTAAGGAATGGTGCCAGGAACGATCAAAAAGAACGAGAAAATGGCGCACATGGTAGTCTACTTGAAAACGTGAATATATGAATGGTGAACATTGCTCTCGGGAAGGAAACTAAGAGGCCAGGTAGACGTATTACGACACTAGGCGTAATATAAATATGAGTCAAACCCTTCATCTCATGCGGGTGTCTTTACGATGCTGATATCTATACGTACTCACAAATTTGTTGAACGCTCTATTAGTTAATGGCAAACAACATGTACAAACGCCTGCTTTAGGTGCCACGCTTCAACAATACCGAACGCGACGCGGGATAACCATAAGGGCACGCTGACCCATCTGCTGATAACGTAAGATCACTGATTCGAAACTACAGTTGTGCTGCGCGAGGTGCGGAGGCCGGTCGGCGTGTGGAGTTTTGGGGGTTCAATGCGGAAGTCATTAAAGGGCAGTATTTCCTCGTCTCAACACATATTTCTCTAAACTTAATGTCTCAGGGCAAGAAATGAAGGTTCTCAGCGTCTACCACGGATCTGCCTTGATTGAACTGCGCAATATTGGCTGGGTCCCAACTGAACTCCCCGAGAAACACAGCCCATCGTTATTACACACAATAATGGTCGTACTTTGGCCCAGAGATCCACCTGTACATTTTTCTTTGCTTTGTCATTTGTCAGACTTGCGTGTGAAGTGTGAACTAAGACAGGGAACCTGTCTGCTGAATTATCATCACCCTAATTGAAACGCTATTGTAGGTTAAACTTGTACGAAAAGCACAGTAAAACAGTGAGATTGTACAATACGCCTCCATTTTATAATCAGGTATAATGGACTATCCAGGCTCGCATGCAGCTCAACAAACTTATGTGACCCGTGCGTAACAAAACAATTTAATTTCATAAATGAACATACGGTCCGACTGTTCAGTACTAAACAAACTTAATGACGTCGTGATAGAGTAACCTGGGTAACCTCGTGGACAAGTGAGGATCGTTTAGACGGAAGTTATTTCTAGTTGCTCCCAGTTCCACTTCACGCGAATTATTCTGTGGATACATTGTACTTTATGGCGTGCTTTTGTGTGTGATGTGTGTGCTTTTCCTCTTTCCCCTTTATATTATTTGTGTGAAATTTACAGATTAAACTTTTGTATCGTCACCCTCTTGTATATGTCGTTTAGCGGCTGAAATTATGTTACTCATTGTCAACATCCATACATAATCGCTACTTAATCGTTACTTCTTCGCACAGTCTGTTGTATTCAAAAATCGTCCTGTTATTTAGCCCTTTCGTGCTTTTCCGTTCTCCAGTATTATCGCAATTTACCATTTTCGTAGGACACAATGTACCGCTCCTTTTTGGCTCAGCGCCGTACCTAGTTTTACTATGAGTTTTCATTCCTCGAAAGTACATTACAGTTATTCAGAGCTTCCGGTGCGAACCACCAAGCCCTATTACTTTCAAGATTTATTTGGTGTTTAAAAATCGTTGATAATAATCTAAGCACAACATATTGCTATTAAAAGCGATGTAAGACAAAATGCACTCTTTATACCTTTATCATATTGTCACGTTAAACCCACCAGCATTCAATTTTTCTATTCGTTAGTAGTGATCCAACTAATAAATTGTACGCTCCCCGTTTAATATGGTTTCTGTTTTTCCACTTTACTCGTAATTAACTGAAAACGAATGAAGTTGGAACTAACAATCTTAAAAATTTCCAGAACTGATTGAGTTATACATCTTAGTGATGCAAAGAAGATAGAACGAACAATGAGTAAACCTTACATCAAGTGAATTCTTAAACCGATTCAACGTCGTTCCGCGCCAACGCTAAATTTATAAATTAATCCGTAATGAAATTTAAAATATAAATGTCCTTAACAAAGTGACAAAAAAGACGTTGACCATTTTTTTAGTTAAAGAACTTTCACTTTTACCCTCCTAGCACAGCAGTTCGTTGTTCAGAGCCAATAGTGCCCCTTCAGAGGAATAAGAGCTCCAGCGATTTTCAAAAACCGAATGCAATTTGGGCTAATCGCTTGGAAGAAGGACCACCACTATGGTCTCTGCAAGTAAACAAAAAGGAAAGAGGTTTTAAAACTACAACGATAAAACGTCATGAAATGTGGTAAAATTTAACTCAATATACTATAAATGTTACACAACCATACTAAGACATGTTGTATGAATGATAAACGAAACACACAAAATTGAACGGATAGTTGTAGAAAGTATCGATAAAACTTGAACCCTTAATCACCGAACATATCATAAAAAACGCCCTGATTTTATCTAGATCCCATTGCTAGATATCGTCGTAAATTCTAGATTAACAGCTTGCCAGCACATCGCAGAAGTTAATGATAGTAAAAAAATATTACTTGGATATTTTTATTACCCTATATATACAAGAAGAAATATAGGGACGAAACACTGATCAATACGGCCTTAGAAAAACTTAAAATTTTTATGGCTTTGATCATAAGTAGAAGGCCAGCCGGTAAACAAAAGTCTTAAAGTATTGTTTCAATGCTGGTATTAAATGGGTGGTCAATGCTTAAAGCCCAATGCTTTGTATAAGTACTTAGCAAAGAAGTAAGGGTTAGAGTGGCGATTCTATGACCTGGACGATGTTGACATCTGTCAGGCAGCAAGCCAGGAATGAGAGCTAATCTTGTTTTTCCTAACGCAAAAGCTTTGCTTTATACACAGAATATTCAACTTTTACGTAACGCTAATGATGGATGTAACACAATTCAACACCTTAGAGTCAGTTCACTAAGTCTCGTAAGCTTTCTGGTTGAGCTTACTTTTTTTCGTTAAAAATTACTTCTACAGAATACATTCTTCTATTTAACTTTCTCTGTCTAGTAGGTTATATTGTTACTTTTAAAGGAATGTAGATGTTGCTAGCTTTTAAGCGTGGAGCGAGATATTGCAAATGACTACATTTCACAAAATTCCAAAGCACTCTAAACAGTGTTAGCATATCTATAAAGACAAGAAAAGCTCAAATGCCAAGTTTGATTCGAAAACAATTAAGCGAGTATGACAGCGAGTGTGACAGTAGATTCAAAAGTGGTAGCTGGACTTTCTAATAAAGGAAGTATAGCAATCAACAAACTAGCTTACCCATAAAGAGCTGGTTTAATGAGCGACATCAAGGTATGCCATTATTCCTGCGATGTCCATTTCTTTGAAGTTGTACTTCGTGACAAAGCCAATTAGATTTTTTAGTGATCTCCTATGATCAGACAGAACGGAAAGTTTTTCGATGAGGAATGGGCGACCACATCTGGGCCAGTTTTGTATGGTAGGTCGAGTATAGACTCAAACGAATACGTAGGACTAGATATGGCCTGGATCATACAATGGTTCACATAATAATTTAGAAATACGCGCAGCGGAGGACTTTCCATGTTTGTTGAAGTATAGATTAGCGTTGCAAAAGGCCTTAACAAACTGGGCTTTACAAATCTACATGTAAT
Source organism: Tropilaelaps mercedesae (assembly GCA_002081605.1). NCBI lineage: Eukaryota > Metazoa > Arthropoda > Arachnida > Mesostigmata > Laelapidae > Tropilaelaps > Tropilaelaps mercedesae. The sequence continues at coordinate 13,762 of MNPL01003128.1, forward strand.
CAGTACTAGGCGGTAAGCACTAAAGGCCAAACTGAATTCAATGCACTTAATTCAGACTCTGAACGTGAGTTATCATATAAACATATTATTATACTACCATGACGTTAATTTGGTCAGAGTTCTGGTAGGCTGTGAGCTTCACGGCCGAATGTGTTGTTTTCCATCAGCTCCCTCACCACTAAATTTATAGTTTTTTTTTCTACGATAGATAAGAAATACTTCAGGAAAATAACCGACAAACTAAAAACAATAGTAAGACTGCAGACCGAAAAATATAAAACTCAACTAACCACTTGACTGAAATAATATTATTACAAATTATATTACTTCTTACTTAATACTTCTTGATACTATTATTAGTTATACAATACATAGAAAACGGTAACCTCAAATATCAACAATTAAATAAAAAATTATAATGTTAAAAAGAATACATATAAATATTCAATTAAAAATATATATACCTGCGTTTTCCGTCAATTTTTTTTATTCCTGGTCATTTGATCTTGAGGTATGGTAGCTGGCGTTAGACCGCTTTTCCCGTCTGCTTAGCTTCTACATTCATTGCACATGTTATTCTTTCCTAGTACCGGTTTCTATGAAGCCTGGAACGTTCTGGCATTTATAAACTGATTCCTGGCGTGTTCACAAACAAAAATTTTTAGTAATACGTGTATCCTGCCATAGAGGAGCTTATACTGTTCCTCTTCCCAAAGCCACAAGTTAGCTGATAATAGAAGATGCAATATTGATATAGCCTATGTCCTTTAATGCGCGGCTTTTCTTAAACTTATTCGGTGAGAAACGGACATTCTCGAGCACCATTTTTACTCATTTTTGGCAAACGCCTTTTGCTTTCTGGTCCCTATCTAACGACGGCTTCGCCTTAGAACTAATCCGATATTTGTTAAAGAAAAATGTGTAGGAATATTAACTCTTGCTTAGTTATTTTTCCGCTCCCGGAACTTCTCCATTCCGTCAATTTGACAACCTTTTACCACCGGACCAAATGAAATAATATTATTGAAGTATAAATACCTGGAGTGTATCCTGTTTAAACTGAGTAGAACTGGAACATAGTGCTAAGAAACCTGTAAGAATTCATATTTTCAGATAAGCTAGTTGCACTAAACCTATTCGATTATGGTTTCGATGATGACATTGTACTAATAACAATGATAACGTTGTCTATATGGAATGACACCCTGTATATCACGCAAATCTGATCAAGCTGCGTATATATTCAAGAGTATAGATACATCAGGTACCCATAGCCGACGTGTATCAATGCGCTAAAAACCAATCAGAATCCAAAACCACTGAGTTTTCCCGTTTTTTGTCCACGAAGACCTCAATTGCATTATTTTATTTATACTATAACAATAATTACGAAATCTAACTAGGTGTTCATCTAACCAAATTAAACCAGTTGAATAATTAATGCTCTGTATCTAAGTATATGTACAGCAGTACGTTAATAATATCGCTAGCTAGGACAGGCGTCCAGATTGTCTAGTTGACGGAGGCGGGAGTGTTTGTTTCTCGTCTTTCGTCTCTCTGTGCAGTCCGTAGAGTAAACGGAAGAGCGACAAGCAAGAAAAACCTTTCAACAGAAATTGTAGCAGCTCGACAAACTGTGGCCCAACAACCCATGTCGTTGACAGAGTGTAAAGAGGATGGAGCGGGACGTTAGCCTGTAGAAGCACACATTGTACGACCTCTAGTAAAATTGTCGTTGTGATAGCAGCCTGTAGCAGCGAAAAGCAGTAAGAGGCTGAACGGACTAAACGTATAGCCATGGCCGGAATTTTCGGAATGTCCAAGGGGAATGCGCTTGTCGGCTGGACGCGCAGTAGGTTCCAAGAATGAAAGTAAGGTGGTGAATGCGCCGACCGTTAGCTTTTTTCTAAAGCCCTATTGATTACAAAAAAAGTGGCATGAAATGATAACAAGCAGACAGTAGATAACCGAGAGGGAGCCATTTGGTGGTACTACGGTGGTATCCGGTCGCGATTACCGGTTGTGTCTTACTGGCGGTCTACAAAAGCGATAGCAAATGAAACTAATAAACTTAATATTGTTTTCAAAGTACAGAGCTAGCGGACAGCACATTCTAATAAAGCATCATACATTTTTTATAAATGTTCTCTATAATTAAATTTTTCCAAGCTGAAGTGCAGGTATAACCGTACTGCTTCTCAGCTGTATATCAACACTTACTATGGTAAACCAATATCTTTAATAGTATACCAACACTTGCTAAATTATCACTAACATATTAAATGTTTGAAATGTTATTTTTCATTTTTCGAAATTGGTGTTACAGACTATGGAATAATCTATACTCAACAGACTTTTAACGCAACCAGAATTTGCAATCACACCGTTTGCAGGATAAGCACTCGCTTGACCACAGCATCATCGCTGGGGGCTTTCTCATTTTTACTAGAATTATTAACGGAACGTCTAATTTATTACGTTTGTATTATAAAACCTTAAAAGAATCTAAATAGGAACAACGGTTTGCGCGTTCACATGGCTCAGTGTATTTCCAGCTGCCATATCAGTTTTACCAAATTACTCACACTGTTGAAAAAGGTGAAGAGAAAGTATATGGGATGGAGGGAGACAAACAAACGGCCCTCTTGGTCCTCTTGGTCGAAAAGAATTTTTTAAGATTTCCTTTCAGCGGCAAAAAACAGCATCCTTTAATATAGCTTACTCATACTTGAGCAGAAGGAAGAGCTCACTGAGGAGTTTCTATAAAAAATCCTACCAGAGGGCTATAAGGTTAGTATATGTAAATATGACTGATGCACTCTTTCATAGACTTAAGAAATTATTTAGCCTCTTTTCAACTTAGTAAACAAACATGTCCTGAAAACTATATTATACTTTACTACACTATACTACACTATACATCGCTGTCGAAGCGTTCACCTTAAAACATTACGCCCAGCTATGCTTAGCCGTTAGTAAGAAAAAGTATACTCAAAATTGTGAGTACTTACAACCAAGTTACTTCTATGTACACATGTGACCGTAACTGAAATAAATCCATGAAGACTATCAAATGCACGTTATTAAATAATATGCGAACTCAAAAATTTATGAATCTTCTACCCGAATTTTTTTGGATTGTAATTTGTAACTACAGTTGTTCACGAGTAATTACCAATGGCTTGTAAGTTAGCGTATTTCATAATATTCGAGCACCGGATAGAGAAGTAAAAAGCAAAGAATCCCTAAAATTTTAAAAGCTGATACCAAATAGTGAGAGAGACCTGATATTGTTCCTCATTTAGGCAACTGGATTTAGGCCTACGTCTGCTTTCAGAACTGTAACGATGACTAGCGGGCGACAGATGAAGGATGCCTAGAGAAAATTCTTAACTGTGCGACCACTAACATCCGCTCCAAAACACCGGTCACTCGCGTCATACACGTATGCACAAAATCCCGCGAGCTAGTCAATTATTCAGGATGTTTCTGCTTTATACAAAACTGGGGCAACTTGTAATGAATCTTTAACTTCTGGCTAGATCTAGACAGGGAAGACCTATCTCTTTTTATTACCACCATTTTAGGTTAGCTTAACACATTGCTTATGTAGGGAGCTAAATATTTAAGGGAGTGCTCAGATGCATGTGGCAACGCCAAACAGCTGCTAACTAGGCAGTACACATAGACTTAAGCCCAGATGGGTTACTTATTTGTACATGTAACGCACGCGTTGCATTAAGGGCAATCCAAGAGCATAATAAAGCTCACATAAGTCCCAAAAGTTTAACTGGAGGGATTTGATGGCGGGCACCCGTAGCACCTTGTGAAATAAAAGATCAATTATGACGGTAAAGAATAGCCTAAACGCCGGCGGTACAAATATATGTGTCTTCGTACGTTGGCGGTTGCTTGGGACTTGCACCAGCTCGGAGTGATCATGGACTTTCACGAGTGGGGCTGTCTTTATGCGCAATAAGACGAAGGTTGACGAATTATTATAAAGAAAAGGAGAGAGTAAAAAAAGAAAAGACCAAAAAGGGGATAGTTCTTGGTCTTTCTTCTTGCTGTAGCGAGCTACATGCCCGTCATAGAACCGAAAAAATCTGAACTGAGGAATGATGGAGGAGCAGAAAATCTTCTGCTTCCTCTTTTCCAGGTAACATTTGAAATTCTTAGAGGATTCTTTTCTGTCCCTTTAGCCTTACTGGCTCAGATGCTCTAGTTGGGAGGGGACTTCGTCTCATCTCACGAAACAACCAAGCCGTCTTCAAATTTCAGTAATACACAAAGCACACTAGTAATGTTTGGAGGAAAATATGCACGTCACCCAACGTCTTGTCGCTACACGGCTGCTTCACCTCAGTCCCGGTGGCCAAACAATCGGCAACAAAAAGAAAACGTGGATGACATAAGCTACCTTGTCTGGAAGTTTTCTTTTGGTTGTTTTTTAAGAAAGGTTACGTCTCTAAAAGTATATAGTCTCTCGGACATATCAGATTTTCTAATGTTAAGTTTAAATAACTGTCTGTACTTCTGTACTGTTCTGTACTGGTGTTTTCGAAAATTATAGGATCCAACATAAGATGTACTTATTTCTCAAAACCTCATTGCATATTGGATTTTAAATCTTTAGAAATCTTCCACGTTTCAGGCTCAGAACTGCTTTTCGCATAACTTTGAGTAAGAACATTAGCGTTAGACTTGTCTACACACTTCATTCTAGTGTAAAACTTTTGTGTCAAGGGATATATAGTTACTAATTCAACAGAATAATTCTGCTTGGTCTAATTTTGTATATGCAACAATAAACTATATGTACTTTAACATTTCTACCTCAGCGAGCTGAAATTGCAATTTATATGGGGGGCCCGTTATGGCAACCCAACCTCCGACACCTAGCTAGTTTGTCATTGTATTAAGATAAGGTGAAATAAATATCTGTAAATCATAAGGACTGGATGTGACTAGGAAAAAAGAGGACCACTGATGAAGACGTCCTTTTCGACCCTTTATTAAGCCGATTAAGGTGTTATGCGGATGCTGACGCCGCATCGCCATCAATACGTCGCCGGTTCATCGAAACTCGCCGTTATAAGACACACGTTTCCACCAAAATGGACCAAGCACACAGCAGCCTTAAGCACTGGCAGGTTCGGTGGTCTAATCGTGATAATGTGTGGCGTCTTCTGATATCAGCGCGCCCGAGACTTCTTTCAGGCATTCTTTTGGCTCTCTTACTGTATCCACTAATGACTGCCACAATGCTTACGTCATAATATAAGAAATACGACAAAAACAGATTCTCTTGTTAGCATCCTATGGGAAAAAAGCTTAGATGAGTCTGAGCTAGAAGTCGAACCTTTCGCCTCAGGCTATTATCCAAAGCGAACATAAAGTGCGAGAAAGAAAGAGACAGAATTTGTTGATGAGATACCCCAACAAAAAGTGCCAGCGGCATGGCAAGCCTTCCCAACAGAGGACCCGAGACATTCTTATTAAGCCAACAATAAAAATATTTTCTGTATATTTAGTGCGATACAGTAATATGGTAGGTACTATAGTAAATTCTTGCTATATCAAGCGGTATTGTCAGTAGCTGGAAAAACGGAAAGGATGTTCTCGTACCGCTGCTAGATCAGCCTGTGAACATTTTCATTGGTTAAATCACGCACCAATGACCTCTGAAGGGATTTTAGAAGTCTTGAAAACGAAGGCCCAACTGAGTCAGCTAATCATTCGACTCCGAAAAAGCATAATCTGGACAACCTTGAGTTAACGGAGGATGGTCGACAGAATTTTCTCATTCAACGAGGAGTAGGGGATAACATTTTTAATAACGACTATTTTCTCTTACAATAGAAATTAGACGATGGCCGAGTGGCCCGAATGAGTTAACTAAAAGAAGCGTTCCAGCAAAAAGAAGAGTGCAGCGTATGTCTGTATATTAACGACGCCATTGTGGAAGAAGCTTCTTCTTGGGGAAAAAGTGAAGGAGAAGAAGGTATTTACGGATTCCCTAGGGAATCCTATCCCTGCTGTTATGTGAAATGTTGCCGGAAAAGCTCTCTCTGGAAAAGTTGAAACTGTACCGTCAACCATAGTAAAAAAGAACCCCAATAGTCAAGGTTTGGGACTGGTAGTGGCGTAGGATCCCTGGTTGGCGCCAGTATTGTTCTTCTGGATAAAATACGCCCCAAACAGGATGTCGAAAAGAGAGCGTGCAACTGCCTTAGCCGTCTCACATGTTACGTATAAACCTCTCTAGCTATCTATTCAACTTTTCATGGGGTACAAGAGGGAGAAAAAAGCCCACAGAGACAGACACAGAATGAAGGAGGGGACCATTGCTTCTTCGAGCTTACGCATGAGAGCAAACGTGAACGAGGGAAAATATTAATTTGATAAGTGCGGAGATGAGATGTATATGACCCTCAGGGGAATCGTGAAATATTTTCGGGTGGAAAGAGGAAGCAAACCGAATAGCAGCACTACAGCACTGCGAGGTTTGCGCCAACAAGATATACCAACATCCGTGCTAGTGTCGTGGCCTTCCTGCAGAAAGTCCAATTGCGGCCTGGTGATTTGGGGACCCGGTGACCCAGCGATTAGTTAGATGGTTACTCGGTGAAGCCGGGCGGTAGTCATAAACGATGAGCGAGCAACGAGGGCAGCGACAGAGTGTGTGGAAAAGCTTGAAAAAATTGTAAGGGCGCAAAAGTTGAAACTTTTTACCCACCGACGCCTGTCCGTGGCTACACTTCGTGCTCTTCGTAACGCTCAGAGCCAGCGACTGGAAACGGGGCTTGAAAGCAGCTCGCCTCGACTAGTCGCGGTGGCCATATTGGTGGAGACGGTGGGTGCAGGCCAGAAGACCCGGACGTGCTGAAAACCGGGTGACACACAAGCGGAGTTGCTGGACGATAGATTATCCTGTAAAAAACTAGTATGTAGCAAGAACAACCTATATATATATATATATATATATATATATATCGTTTCTCATCTGTTTTCATTACTTGAACACTTACATTCGTTATTTACACACACATATATAACAACATGGCCAATGACTGTAGGCATGAGAGCCGGCAAATAGTAGAGAGCGATAACCTCACATAGATTCGAGTATTTATCACACTAATAGTTGTTAAAAAAATGCACAAGTAATTACCTAGAACCTATCCAGAGCATCCAGATTTGTTCTGCGCCCTGAAAAATTCTACCTGTAGTCAGGTCACAGATTAGTGTATAATTTTATTAATTTACGCATATTGTACTTGAAATGGATCATACGAATTTCTATCGAGTCAGGGATTAGGATCAGTTCACGAGAAACTTACGCTGCATTTCGCGGTTAATGAAATCAAATCCGTATGAACCGTACTTTTTTTTGTAAAATATAATACTGATTTCCTTTCCTTCTTCAAGTTACTGTAAAAGTACGCGCTATTAACGTATTCTAATAGGGACATCATGTCATAGGCATTTACGGTCTGTGCGAGTATTGCTCAATGTTCCAGAGTGACCCATAATTTTCATTGGCTTAAGAATTTTTATTTACACTACCTTCGTTTTAAAACACTCTACTCGAGCTCATGTCGATGATGCTTTTTCCCAAAAGCACCTCAATAACTCAGGGAACACAATTAATGACTAAATAGGTTATCAGAAACAGTAAATTAAGCGTATAAAAATGATTCAGTGATACGCAAGCATGTTGGCGTATATGTGCTTAAAAATTAAAGCTCTTTATCAACTTGTAATTTTTTCCTTTACTGATTTATAGCGAGATGGAAGATTCCACATTTTGGCGACAGAAAATATAAACAGACTGACCAATTACGGCAAATTGACAATATTTAACATAAGATTATTTACTTGCCAAAGAATCATAAGCAACTTTCTGCTCTGTTTCACGCTTATTCGTACGCGAAATCAGAGCATTTTAGACGTTTGAACGGTATTTGTAGCTGAATCTATTGGTACTTGAACGGTGTTCCTACCTACAGTTATTGATACTTAAACGTCATTCCTAACTAAAGTTGTTGATATTTAGACGGTAATCCTAAAGGAAAGGACTGTAGAAAAAAGCATTTAACGTACTAGAGGCGGGGGGACGTTACACATGACTAAAAATAGACAGAAAGTACATCTGAAAATACACGCGCGTTGCTGGTAGATACTTGTGACCTTTACCGGTTTTTTAAAACGGCGACATCCCGCACAACTTACTGAAGATGTCTCTGTAAAAACTCCGAATTTCTGTCTCGAGTCTTTTTAATAGTGGAATGTCTTAAGGAGGTGCCTAAGTAAAAGATATAGGCCATAAGCCCAATACTTTGTTAAACGAATAAAGAGTTGTGCAGGACGGCTAACAAACCGTGAGGGAGGGTAGGACTCTCGTAATGGCCTTTTTGTCGCGAGAAAAGCTTTACAAATAGTGGAACTACTTAGTATTTTTTATTACAAAAAAACCGTTAATGACTCCAATGTGACAAATTGATCATAACCGAGCTAGTGGGGGCACCAGAAAAGGGTGTTGCAAAACTATAAATGAAAAGTTTTTTCCGATTAAATAGGCTTATAGGAATCAGGACTGGTATGCATCTGTCCAAAGGTTGTCATAAACACTTC